>PVHX01024188.1:0-24461 GCA_004024805.1 Geosciurus inauris
CCACCTCCCAGGCACAAGGGAGGTATTTCTTCTCCTTCAGGTAGGCAGTGATCCTGTGGAAGTATTTCCTCACAGCCCTCAGGGGAGCCTCTTCCACCTCCACCTGCTGGGGCACACAGGCTTTCAGGTCATCCAGCTGCTGATAGAGGCCAGTGAGGAATGTGTCCAGGAGGGTCTTGTCCCAAGCAGCAAAGGACTCTTGGGTGCTGAAGAGGTTGAAAACCTGCTGGGTCATCTTGTGGAGGACAGCAACAGCTTGAGCCTTCTGCACCTGCTTGCCATCCAGCTGTTCCTGGGGGAAGGCAAAGTCCTTTCTGTAGTTGAGGCAGGAGAAAGTGGGAATTCTCCTCATTTTTTCCAGGAGCATCAGGGCCCCCTCCTCATTTCTCTCGGAAGTTTCAAGACCCAGGTTGTGGATCTGAGGCAGGTCACAGCCCAGAGAGCTGGTGGACTTGTAGCTGAGCATCACCAGGACCAGCAGGAAAGCCAAGGGCAAGGCCATTGGGGATCTTGCAGTCACTGCTGGGTGCCTGAGATGGGTGATTCTGGATCTTTGCCTCTAGGTTCTCTGAAGTCCCTGATTTGTTCTTATGTCTTAAATAGGAATGATTATACTTTCAATTTTCTGAATTTCACCACCAGAATTTTCCACTTCTGGTTTTTACTTTCTGTTAGCCTTTCACTGCATGTGTTTAGAGAAGTGTTTCCCAACCATTTTTTCGTTGTTGTTTACCCCTCCCACTACCAGACCCCTTTTTAGTATTATTTTCTGAATTGAAATTCCTATAAATTTTTTTTTTTTGGGTCTGGGGAGGTATTGGGGATAGAACCCAGAGAAACTTTACCACTTAGCCACATTCCTATCTTTTTTATGTTATTTTGAGACAGAGTCTCATTAAGTTACTTAGAGCCTCACTTATTTGCTGAGGCTGGCCTGGAACTTGCAGTCCTCCTGTCTCATCCTCCAGAGTCACTAGGATTAAAGGTGCACAACCACACCCAGCCTATTAAATTTTAATAGCAGGTATACTGTGTATGTATTTACATACCCAATGGATATGACTAATTTGTATGTTAAAGTGTTGAATTTAAACTTTGTATTCAATAGAGTTTACAATGTCTTAAAAATTTACTTAAAAGTTAAGCTGAAAAGCTATTGTCATTGAACTTAATTTTCCAAATTTACTCAGTGATTTTAATAAAACTAAATTACTTACAGAAATACTATGTATCAAATTCATATGCAAATAAACATTTTATAAAAACTTAATAATAGCAAGGTAATGAAATACTTAAAATCAGTTAAGTACTACAAGCTATAAAAATTGTTTTCTTAACATTTATTTTTGATGTACTTTGCTTTACTTTCAATGAGAAAATTTTTTTGGAGAGGGCCCAAATCTGCCCTCAGGAAACTCCATGGGTGTCCAGCCAAAGAGAGACCAGGGACTGCAACCTCCAGTCACAGGGGAGCCCAAACTCAGGGTAAAAGTCGCTCCAGAGACCCTAGCGCAAGGCAGCCCCGCCCAAGGGTGGCCTGGGTCTGCCCCGGTTCCACTCCAGAGTTCTTGCAGACCAGCAAGAGCCACAGAGGGCCCAGAGCCGCCCTCAGGAAAGTCCACGGTTGTCCAGCCAAAGGGAGACCAGGTTCTGCTACCTCTAGCCACTGGGGAGCCCAAATTCAGGGCAAGAGTCACTCCAGAGACCCCAGCATGAGGCAGCCCCGCCCACCTGTGGCCTGGGTCCACCCCAGTTCTGCTCCAGAGTTCCTGCGGACCAGCAGGAGCCAGAGAGGGCCCAGATCCACCCTCAGGAAACTCCACGGGTGTCCACCTAAGGGTTGACTAGAGAATGATAGCTACCAGCCACAGAGGAAGGCACACCCAGGGTAAGAGTAGCCTGCAGAGATCCCAGCGTGAAGAGGCCCCACCCAAGTGTGCTCTGGGCCTGCCTCAGTTCCACTCCAGAGTTCCTGTGGTCAGACGAGACAGAAGGCCCAAAACTGCCCTTAGGAAATGCCAGGGGTGCCGAGCTGAAGGCAGACCAGAGCCTGCTAGCCTCCAGCCCCAGGGGAGCTCACACTTACTCTAAGGGTCACATGCAGACTCTCCTGCTTGTGACTCTGCCTAAGTGAGACTTGGGCCCACCTCCAGTTCTGCTCCAGAGTTCCTGTTCGCCAGCAGGAGTGTAAGAGAGGGGCAAAACAGCCCTGAGGGGCCACCTCAGGAGCCCAGCCAAGGCCACTCCCACTGCCCTCTAGAGGTACATCCACTTCCGCTGCCACCAACTTTAGTGGCAGTAGTGCCCATCTGGGGACACTGGGGAAACAGAAGTAGCTCCAAGGTGAGACACAGGTAATCTGGAGTGTCAATAAAAGATTATAGGATAGAAGCTGCAATACCTCAGATTGGTATTTCAAGAAAGGAAGATACACAATCAACATGAAAAACAAGGGAAGAAAGTGCCCCAAATAAACCTGGATACCACTGTAACAGAATCCATTGACAGCACAGTTGATATGACAGAGAAAGAATTCAGAATGTACATAATTAAAATGACCAGCGAATTAAAGAATGACATAAGGGAGCAATTACAGGCAAAAATTGATCAATCCAACAAAGAAACAGGAGAGCAAATAAAGGCAACCATTGATCATTCAAACAAAGGATAAGAGAGCAATTACAAGTCGCAGAAGATTACTTTAAGAAAGAGCTAGGGATCGTGAAAAAAAAAAACAAATCAGAAATTCTTGAAATGAAGGAAACAAACCAAATTAAAAACTCAATAGAAAGCATCACCAGCAGACTAGATCACCTGGAAGACAGCATCTAGGATAATGAAGACAAGATATACAGTCTTGAAAATAAACTCGACCACACAGTGAAGATGGTAAAAAATCATGAACAGAACATACAAGAAATATGCGACAGCATCAAAAGACCGAATCTTAGAGACTTTAACACAGCTCTCTCACATTGGATAGATCTTCCAAACAAAAACTTAATAAAGAAACCATAGATCTCAATGAAACTATCAATAATTTAGACTGAACAGACATATATAGAGTGTTCCATCCATCAATGAGTGAATACATTTTTTTCTCAGCAGCACATGGATCCTTTTCCAAAATAGATCATATGTTATGTCACAAAGCCAGTCTTAGCAAATGCAAAAAAATAGAGATTCTACCCTGCATCCTATCTGACCACAATGAAGTAAAACTACAAATCAATGACAGATTAAAAAACAGAAACTACTCCATCACCTGGAAACTAAATAATATGCTTTTGAATGATGCATGGATAACAGAAGACATCAGGGAAGAGATAAAAAAATTCTTAGAGGCAAATGAAAACTCTGATACAACATATCAAAATCTCTGGGATGGGGACTGGGATCGTAGCTCAGCGGTAGAGTGCTTGCCTTGCATGCGTGAGGCCCTGGGTTCGATCCTCAGCACCACATACAAACCAATAAAATAAAGACATTGTGTCCATCTACAACTAAATAAATAAATAAATAAATAAATAAAAATCTCTGGGATGCCATGAAGGCAGTGCTAAGAGGAAAGTTCATAGCACTAAGCTCATTCATTAGAAGAAGTAAAAGTCAACAAATAAATGAATTGATGCTTCATCTCAAAGCCTTAGGAAAGGAAGAACAAATTAACACCAAAAGAAGTAGAAGACAGGAAATAATCAAAATTAGGGCTGAAATCAATGAAATTGAAACAAAAAAACAGTTCGAAAAATTGACCAAACAAAAAGCTGGTTCTTTGAAAAAATTAAACAAAATTGACAAACCTTTAGCCACCCTAATGAAAAGAAGGAGGGAGAAAACCCAAATTACTAAAACTCATGATGAAAAAAGAAATATCACAACAGACACTACTGAAATACAGAGGATAATTAGAAACTATTTTGAAAATTTATACTCCAGTAAAACAGAAAACCCTGAAGACACTGAAAAATTTCTAGAGGCATATGACCTACCCAAACTGAACCAAGAGGACATACACAACTTAAACAGATCAATTTCAAGCAAGGAAATAGAAGATGCCATCAAGAGCCTGCCAACCAAGAAAGCCCAGGTCCAGATGAATTCTCAGCTGAGTTCTACAAGACCTTCAAAGAAGAATTAATACCAATACTTCTCAAACTATTTCATGAAATAGAAAAGGAGAGAACCCTTCCAAACTCATTCTATGAAGCAAGTATCACTCTGATTCCAAAACCAGACAGAGACACATCAAAGAAAGAAAACTTCAGACCAATATTCCTGATGAACATAGATGCAATAATTCTCAATAAAATTCTGGCTAATCGCATACAAAAACATACAAAAAAAATAGTGCACCATGATCAAGTGGGGTTCATCCCAGGGATGCAAGGTTGGTTCAACATACGGAAATCAATTAACATAATACATCACATCAATAGACTTAAAGATGAGAGTCATATGATTTTATCAATCGATGCAGAGAAGGCATTTGACAAAATACAACACCCTCTAGTGCTCAAAACACTAGAAAAACTTGGCATAGTAGCAATATACCTCAACTTTGTAAAAGCTATCTATGCTAAACCCAAAGCCAACATCGTCCTAAATGGAGAAAAATTGGAATCATTCCCTCTGAAAATGGGAACTAGACAGGGATACCCTCTCCCACCACTGCTAGTCAACATAGTCCTTGAAACACTAGCCAAAGCAATTAGACAAAAGATATTAAAGGGATACAAATCAGAAAAAAAGAACTCAAACTATCATTATTTGCAGATGACATGATTCTATTACTTAGAGGATCCAAAAAATTATACCAAAAAACTTTTAGAATTAATAAATGATTTCAGCAAAGTAATGGGATATAAAATCAACACCCACAAATCAATTGCATTTCTATACATCAGTGATAAACCCTCTGAAAGAGAAATTAGGAACACTATCCCATTCACAATAGCCTCAAAAAAGAAAATACTGGGAATCAATTTAACAAAAGAGGTGAAAGACCTCTACAGTGCAAACTACAAGACACTGAAGAAAGAAATTGAAGAAGACCTTAGAAGATGGAAAAATCTCCCATGCTCCCGAATAGGCAGAATCAATATTGTTAAAATGGCCATACTACCCAAAGCGCTAGATAGATTCAATGCAATCCCAATTAAAATCACAATGTCATTCCTTATAGAAATAGAAAAGGCAATCATAAAATTCATTTGGAAGAATAAGAGACCCAGAATAGCCAAAGCAATCCTGAGCAAGAAGAGTGAAGCAGGAGGCATCACAATACCAGACCTTAAATTTTACTACAAAGCTATAGTAACAAGAACAACATAGTACTGGCACCAAAATAGACATATAGGCCAATGGTATAGAATAGAAGACACAGAGACAAACTTACTTACATATAGTTACCTTATACCAGATAAAGGGGCCAAACACATACACTGGAGAAAAGATAGCCTCTTCAACAAATGGTGCTGGGAAAACTGGAAATCCATATGCAGCAAATTGAAACTAAACCCCTACCTTTCTCCATGCACAGAATTCAACTCAAAGTGGATCAAGGACCTGGAATCAGACCAGAGACCCAACACCTAATAGAAGAAAAAATAGGCCCAAATCTTCATCATGTCGGATTAGGACCATACTTCCTTAACAAGACTCCTATAGCACAAGAATTAAAACCAAGAATCAAAACCAAGAATCAACAAATGGGATGGATTCAAATTAAAAAGCTTCTTCTCAGCAAAAGAAATAGTCAATGAAGTGAACAGAGAGCCGATATTCTGGGAATGTCACACACACATTCGATAGAGCACTCATCTCCAGGATATATAAAGAATTAAAAAAACTTAACACCAAAAAAACTAACAACCCAATCAATAAATGGGCCAAAGAGCTGAACACAAACTTCACAGAAGAAGATATACAATCCATCAACAGACATATGAAAAAATGTTCAACATCTGTAGCAATCAGAGAAATGCAAATCTACCCTAAGATTTCATCTCACGCCAGTCAGAATGGCAATTATCAAGAATACAAACAACCATAAGTGTTGGCAAGGTTGTGGGGAAAAAGGCACACTCATACATTGCTGGTGGAACTGCAAATTGGTGCAACCAATCTGGAAAGCAGTATGTAGATTCCTTAGAAAACTTGGCATGCAACCACCATTTGAGCCTGCTATCCCACTCCTCGGTCTATATCCAGAAGACTTAAAAACAACATACTACAGTGACACAGCCACTTCAATGTTTATAGCAGCTCAATTCACAATAGCTAAACTGTGGAATCAACTTAGATGTCCTTCAATAGATGAATGGATAAAGAAGCTGTGGTATATATACACAATGGAATATTACTCAGCAATAAAAGAGATTAAAATTATGGCATTTTCAGGTAAATGGATGGAGTTGGAGAATATCATGCTAAGTGAAGTAAGCCAATCTCAGAAAACCAAATGCTGAATGTACTCATTGATAAGTGGATGCTGATCCATAATGTGGGGAAGGACATGGGAACAATGGAGGAACTCTGTTCACAGGGATGTAAGGGGGGAGGGGGCACGGGGACAGTAAAGGCGGTGGAATACAATGGTCATCATAGCCCTAACTTTATGTATGACTGCACGTATGTTGTGATTCTATATCACTTACAACCAGAGAAATAAAATGTTATCCTCTAATAATAATAATAATAATAATAAAATTTTAAAATTTGGAAAAGAAAAGAAAGAAATTTTTTTGAAATATTTGCTCTTTGCAAGATATACTTTAGATAATTGTTACTGCCTACTCTTCAGTTCACTACATAATTATTGATTTGTTGAATAACATCAGTTGAATTAAGCAATAAGATAGAAAACTTTGTATTTGATTCTTAAAGCCCACAACACATTGGTAAGAATTGAGTTTCAAACATAAAATGTATACACATAGAACAATGACAGCCCATCCCTACCTCTCAGGATGTAACTCGGAGATCAAGTCACACAGGAACGTTCTCCAATCCCAGCCATCTATTTGCCACAGGTTTGGAGCATTGATCTTGCATACACTTTTCTTGTCTCTGTGATCTAAGCATCTATATCATATAAAAGAAATCCTAGTGACTTCTTTCCCAAGACTGGGAAAAAGAAGGGCCCTACTAAGATTAGGCAAGCACTCTACCAAGGAGCCACATCCCTAGCCTAGAAAACCCAATGAGAAAGGTATTAAGGTATAAGCTTTGTCAGATAGGCTAGAGCTTTGTGCACCACAAACCATTATATTAACTAAAATTTATTCAGACCTCAAAGGAGTATTTTTTATACTTTTGTGACCAATACCATGACAATGAGAAAACAAAATTGAGAAAAGTCATCAATTTTATTTTATTTTTTGTTTTCATTTAATAAACAACTTTTCAAAGAATTTGCAGAGATCCAATCCTAATAGTCTTATAAAACTGAAGGAAATCAACTTTTTCCTAAATGCCAGTACTGGGATCTAAAGATATTAAGGACAATGGCCAGTGAAATTGTTCTATATAGCATGCAGGGCACAAGGTATTTTTCTTCCTCATTTTCTTTTCATGCAAAGCCAAAGTTCTCACTATTTTCATACCATTTATGGGGACCCAAAAAGAACATAAATGTGTGTCTAAATGTGATAAAAATATAAGGAAAGCTATATCCCATGAGGGACAAAAAGGTCAAAGAAAACTTTACATGCATCTCAGTAAAGATGAGAATTATGGGATGAGATAGAGGAGAGGCAAGATGGGTAAAAAAATGTAAAATGAAGTGGCAAGCAAGTGTGGGCTCAAGGAAGAGTCATTAATTCCTGACCCAGGGCTTGTTTTCAGCTTTGCTGAGTTCAGGTTTCAAAGAGTCAAGAAGCACAAAACAACCAAATTGCAAGTTTGTATGCAACAAAGGTTGATTTGTGAACTCTCAGTATTTTCTCTGGATAATAGAGCTAACGGAGTTAAATAATAATGATTATGTTCATAAAAATAAATATCTAAGTTGTGTAAAGTGTTTGTTCTTAATCAGACACAACTCAGAATTTGCAAAATTGATTCTTACCTTACTAATAGCAATACTTTTGCTCTTCATACCTATCAAACATGTACCATATGTTCAGCTCATTGAGTTACTAGAGACACCAGTGACCAAAGCACACAGTGAGAGTTTCTACTATTGTTCCCATTTACAAGAGAAAATTGGAAGTGCAGGGGGCTCATGAATAGTAAAGCTGCTATTAGAGCCAGTACACCCTTCTTTCCATCCCCAGTTCTCATTGCTCTCCGGGGTCATTTCTGGCCATGAGAAGGAGAGCTGATTTCTAGATTGATCAGTATTTTCCAGTAGAGCCCTGCCTCAGGAACAGCAGTTGTTCAATTCAGCTCCCATTCCTCCCCTTCACTTTTTTTTTTTTTTTTTACAATTGTCTATGCTGTGCATAGATAAGAAGCTAAAAGCAAATTTCTCGTGTACCTGTGAGAAGAATTTGTTTAACTTTAAAAATAACTCTGAGGAAAATAGGACCAGTGTTGAGAGGGTTTTCTAATGTAGGAGTTATTTTCATTGACATCACTTATGGTGGAGAAGTGTCCAGTGTTCATGATTCACAGGATGATATTAGGGGGGTAACATTGGGGGAAATTTTGTTTTTTTTTTAAATTTAGAGCATAACTTTTCATTTCTCTGGTTGTACACAATATAAAGTTACACCATATATGCAGTCATACATATACCTAGGGCATTGTTGTTCATCTCATTCCACCATCTTTCCTGCCCCCATGTCCCAACCCCTTCTTTCCCTCCCCTTTGACCAAAGTTTCTCCATTCTTCCCATGCCCATTATGGATCATCATCCGCTTATCAGAGAGAACATTCAGCCTTTGGTTTTTTGGGATTGGCTTACTTCATTTAGCATGATGTTCTCCAATTCCATCCATTTACCAGCAGATGCCATAATTTTATTCTCTTTTATTGTTGAGTAATATTCCATTGTGTATATATATCAGTTTCTTTATCCATTCATTGATTGAAGGGCATCTAGGTTGGTTCAACAGTTTAGCTGCTGTAAATTTAGCTGCTATAAAAATCGAAGTGGCTGTGTCACTGTAGTATGCTGTTTTTAAGTCTTCTGGGTATAGACCAAGGAGTGAGATAGCTGGGTCAAATGGTGGTTTCATTCCAAGTTTTCTAAGGAGTCTTCATACTGTTTTCCAGATTGGTTGCAACAATATTCAGTCCCATCAGCAATGTATGATTGTGCCTCTTCTTCCACATTCTTGTCAACACTCATTGTTGTTTGTATTCTTGATAACTGCCATTCTGACTGGTGTGAGATGAAATCTTAGGGTAGTTTTGATTTGCATTTCTCTGATTGTTAGAGATGTTGAACATTTTTTCATGTATTTGTGGATTGGTTGTATATCTTCTTCTGAGAAGTGTCTGTTCAGCTCCTTAGCCCATTTATTGATTGAGTTGTTCATTTTTTTGGAGTTTTTTTTTTTTTTTTGAGTTCTTTATATATCTGATGTGTGTGTGGCAAAAATTTGCTCCCAGAATGTATGTGCTCTCTTTACCTCATTGATTCTTTTGCTGAGAAGAAGTGATTTAGTTTGAATCCATCCAATTTATTGATTCTTGCTTTTATTTCTTGAGCTTAAGGAGTCTTGTTAAAGAAGTCAGGGTTTAATCCGATGTGATGAAAATTTGGGCCTACTTTTTCCTCGGTTAGGTGCAGGGTCTCTGGTCTAACTCCTAGGTCCTTGATCCACTTTGAGTTGAGTTTTGTGCATGGTGAGAGATAGGGGTTTAGTTTCATTTTGGTGCATATGGATTTCCAATTTTCCCATCACCATTTGTTGAAGCAGCTGTCTTTTCTCCAATGTATGTTTTTGCCACCTTTGTCTAGTATGAGATAACTGTATTTATGTGGGTTTGTCTCTGTGTCTTCTATTCTGTACCATTGGTCTACATGTCTATTATGGTGCCAATACCATGCTGTTTTTGTTACTATAGCTTTGTAGTAGTTTTAAGATCTGGCATTGTGATGTCTCCTGCATCATTCTTCTTGCTAAGGATTGCTTTGGATATTCTGGGTCACTTATTTTTCCATATGAATTTCATGATTACTTTTTCTATTTCTATAAGGAATGACATTGGGATTTTAATTGGAATTGCATTGAATGTGTATAGTGCTTTGGGTAGTATGGCCATTTTGACAATATCGATTCTGCCTATCCAAGAGCATGGGCGATCTTTCCATCGTCTAAGGTCTTCTTCAATTTCTTTCTTTAGTGTTCTGTAGTTTTCATTGTAGAGGTATTTCATCTCTTTTGTCAAATTGGTTCCCAAGTATTTTAATTTTTTGAGGGTATTGTGAATGGGGTAGTTTTCCTGCTTTCTCTTTCAGAGGATTCATTGCTGATGTATAGAAATGAAATTGATTTATGGGTACTGATTTTATATCCTATTAGTTTGCTGAATTCATTTATTAATTCTAGAAGTTTTCTGGTAGAATTTTTTGGTTTCTCTAAGAATCATGTCATCAGCAAATAATGATAGTTTAAGTTCTTCTTTTCCTATTAATATCCCTTTAATTTCTTTCATCTATCTAATTGCTCTGCTAGAGTTTCAAGGACTATGTTGAATAACAATGGTGAGAGAGGGCATCCCTGTCTAGTTGCCATTTTCAGAGGGAATGATTCCAATTTTTCTCCATTTAGGATGATGTTGGCCTAGGTTTTAGCTTAGATAGCTTTTACAAAGTTAAAGTATGTTTCTACTATCCCTTGTTTTTCTGGTGTTTTGAACATGAAGAGGTGCCATATTTTTTTCAAATACTTTCTCAGCATCTGTGGAGATAATCATATGATTCTTGACCTGAAGTCTATTGATGTGATGAATTACATTTATTGATGTATGTTGAACCAACCTTGCTATGTGGGATGAAACCCACTTGATCATGGTGCAATATCTTTTTAATATATTTTTGTGTACAATTTGCCAGAATTTTATTGAGAAGTTTTGTGTCAATGTTCATCAGGGATATTGGCTGAAGTTTTCATTCTTTGATGTGTCTTTGTATGGTTTTGGAATCAGGGTGATATTAGCCCCATAGAATGAGGGTAGCAGGGTTCCTCCCATTTCTATTGCATGGAATAATTTGAGAAATATTGGTATTACTTCTTCTTTGAAGGTCTTGTATAACTTGGCTGAGAATCCATCTAGTCCCAGGGTTTTCTTGGTTGGTAGGCTTTTGATGGTATCTTCTATTTCCTTGCTTGAAATTGATCTGTTTAAGTTGTGTATGTCCTCCTGATTCAGTTTGGGCAGATCATATCCCCCTAGAAATTTGTCGGTATCTTCGGGATTTTCTATTTTACTGGAGCATAGATTTTTAAAATAGTTTCTAATTACCTTCTGTATTTCAATAGTGACTGTCATGATATTTCCTTTTTCTTCTCAAATTTTAGTAGTTTGAGTTTTCTCTCTCATTCTTTTTGTTAAGGTGGCTAAGTGTTTATCCTCCCCTTCTCCTTTTCCAGGCATGTTATATAATCTCAAAATTGGCCCCAGTTTACTTACCAAGGTTGAAACCTAGTTTGTCTTCTTTCAAATATATCTTTAAGAACTTAAATGTATTTGTTAAACAGTGTGTGCACCTCAGTGATCAACTCTTGAAAATCTTACATATTTATATTCTTGCAAATATCTATAAAGCTTTATGTTCCATTCACCACAAGCTCAAGGCTGTGGTTCATGACCAAGCCAGAGACTTGAGGTAAATTTCAATTAAATCAAAGAGCTAAGGCTCAGAGCTCACATTTGATAAGGCGCACTGAGGCAATTAAAGATGTAGAAGTGGAAGTCATCTGAAGAAATGAGGAGAATCCAGCACACTCAGCATGGAGGACTCAAATGACAAAAGGTTCTGAGTCAACTGCCTTGCTAGTTACTTCATGCTTCCTATTTGCAGCCTGGAAAAGTTTCCTTCTGCGTTCATTATATGGACTTATTTGGAGAAGTGGGCCCAAATAATGGAAAATGTTGGGGTCAAACAAATGAAAAGGTGTTGGAGGAAAACAACACATTTGCAGTGGTAGAAAGCAATTTGACCTAAATGAGCACAGAAATGGAGGAAGTTCTGCTTCTGACTTTCCATATTTTCAGGTGAATATTGACTGATGTGAAAATTACTGACCTTCATCCTTACATTCTTTCAGGTGTACACAAACACATAGTAAATGAGCATTTCTTTCCTTTGTCTCCATTTTTCTATGGTAGTGTGAACTCCAATTCAGTCTGATTTCCAGATTTGGCATGCAATAATTAGAATACTACTCTAGGTTGAAAGAAATGTGGATTGTAAGTTCTTGATCCAAGATTTCTCCTGTCAAGATTATCATCATTCTGTATGCATAACTGTATTCTCTCTTCTGGCAACCAGGGATGGAGCTTTTAATGACTTGGCCTATTTTTTCTCAGAATACAACCCCTGGAATTCAGAAGATATTTTTGAGCAGTGAAATCTTCTTACTGAACCTTGAATCCTAGGCATTTTGTCCAATCTATGTTAATTCAGGAGCTCACTCTATATTTATGAAGGGAATAATTGTTTAATACTGGTAGAAAAAATAATGCTATTGCATACAAGATATATGATTTGAAAAGACATTAGACCTAAAGACCTTTTCAATTTTTCATGATTCTTGAGGGAAAGCTATAATTGAGGGTTTTGAGGCATTTTAAAAGCATAACAACCATTTCATTGCAGAGATATTTTCTTCAAGTTTATAATTTTAATATTCAAAACATCTGGGTGATTAATAATGGCCTGGCTCCAAATGGGAAACTCAATGTCCCCTTTTGTTTTAGTGATCATCAAGGACCTGCAAGGAACAACCTGATCATACTTTCTTCTCTTCCTAGGTAATAAGGACACAACTTAAAATTCTGTACATGCTCCAAGCACTTTATACTCTTGGCCACTTTTGAACATTAACCTGACTTTGAGAAGCAACTTACGTGACTTTCACAGAGTCGAAGATAGTAGGAACCTTAACGAATGTCATCTTTTATCATGATGTTCACCTTTGTGGAATGACACCTTGGAACAGAACTGTTTTTCTAAAGTGTATATTTCAAGAAGGTTATTTTTCCTACTTAAAACAGGTTTAGTATAGACAGTGTAAAAAGGAAGACTGGTCTTTCAAGGAACTTTTCTCCTCTTCCCGCAAGTTATCCACCTATAATGCCTTCCCCATCATCTTTGCACGTGTCACATATGCAAAAACTCACACCAGGTATGTATAGATGGAAGTGATTCTTTGCTGCTTGGTCTTGGCCTGTGGAATCATCGGAATCATCCCCATGTGATTCACCACACTTTTCCCCCTTTGCAGTGCAATAGAATAGATTCCAGTACTACAGTCACACTAGGAATTAACAAGTTGGACATAGTCAAAGCCACCAATGAGATGACGCTCATGCCCTTGAATCACTGTTGGGAATGGTCTACGCACATTGTCATCTGACAGGAATTCCTACACCCAGCTCTTTTATAAAAGCAAAATAACTTTGTATTATGATCTAGCTACTGATAGTTTTTGCCTATCTGTTAAGAAACTAGCATCAACTTAACTGACAAATGTCATTCAAAACTACTGTCTTGAGGAATCTTTGCGCTGAAAAAAACAAATTTCAAACTTTAGAAACTGCAAATTACCCTTAAGAATTTCAATAAAAAAACACAAATTTTAAATCATAATGCACTTAAGAAAATAAACCATTTATTTCCTTCTTAAAGTTTTTGGTCAATTTAAAATGGCTCATGTACAACAGATTTTTAAAATAATCTCATGATTTTGACTTTAGATATTTTTCATCTGTTTCAAAACCAAGGTAGATAGTGTTTAGGGGTTCAGGAAACACTCATGTAATTGTTTAGGGGGAGGAGTATGTATAAATTTCCTTTTTACTTGTTGACTTTTCTTTGATGATTGTTAATGAGGGAAAAGGACAATCAGTTTTCCCTCTGACAACTTCCCAGGCACTTGGGCTGTATTCCTTTCACTTCAGGTAGCAGGTGATTCTCTGAAAGCACCTCCGGAGAGCAAATCCTAAATGGGGACACAATATTATTTTTCTATGTGTGTCAGCTTCAGTGATTCAGACTGAGATGAAGCCTAGAGAGTAGTTGATCAAGGAGGATTTTATCGCTGGCAGGACAAATTGCCCACTGTGCTGAGGCCTGAAGAAATTGGACATTCTGCTGGAGCATCTGATGGTAGAGACAGGTGGCTTCTGTCCTCTGGACTTGGGTGATCTTCCCTGTTTCTCAAGGAAAATGGAAGTCAACTCTTGTTCAAGCATTTCTGAGCGAGGATGATTTTCAGCTGTCTTTTTTTAAATGCTTAGTGTGTGTGTATATATGTCTGTGTGTGTGTGTGTGTGTGTGTGTGTGTATACATATATATATGTATATACCTTTATTTTATTTATTTATATGTGGTTCCGAGGATCGAACCCAGTCCTCACACTTGCTAGGCAAGCACTCTACTGCTGAGCTACAACCCCAGCCCTCAGCTATCTTAATAGCAGAAAGATTTCTTTGTTTTCCAGGTCATGGTTCAAAGGCAAGCCCCGGCCAGTAGAGCAGGCAGTGTTGGAGCAGAGCACCATCATTCCTGCCATTCGCTGATAGATCTGGATCATTTTGTAATCCAGTGATTCAGCTTGCGGCCTTGAGGGAGCGCGTGGGCACTGCTGCACAGTGAGTGTACAAGTGGCAGCCTCAGACTTTTCAGAAGGCCCCGCATTCTGCAGCTGGAGAGAAGCACCCTGGTTTGTAGTGTCAACACTCTATCCCTTATATAGTGAACAAAGATCTCCCTGTGATTGGTGAGGTGGAAACTTTGCTCACTTAGTTGCTGAGGCTTTGAACTTGCCATCTTGCTGCCTCAGCTTCCTGAGCTGCTGGGATTACAGGCGTGAGCTATCCTGCAGGCTGAACTATCAGGCTGTTCTTGCTGCACAGAATTATTAAATTTTGTTGTTATTCAGGTGATCTCTTTTGACTTTAATTGTCTGTGGTTTTTGTTATCACACCCAGGAGTTCATTGCCCAATTCAATGCCATTAAGTTTTCCCTCTAAGTTTTCTCCCTGGATTGTTGTAGTCTCAGGTCTTAAGTTTAAGTCTGTACAGGCATATCTTGAAGAAATTTCAAGTTCAGTTCCAGATCATTGCAATGAAACAGCACTATAAAGAGAGTCACACGAGTTTTTAGTTTCCCAAGGCAAATATAAGTTATGCGTATATTGTATCATACTGTATTTACTGATAAATATAGTTGTAAAAAATTACATGCCTTAGTTAAAAACAACTTCAATCTTAAAAACAAGTCATCTGGACCTACAGCAAATCTTAATCTTCTTGCTGGTGGAGAGTCTCAACTCAATATTGAGGCTGCTGACTGATCAGGATGGTGGCTGCTAAAGGTTGGGGTAACTGTGACAATTAAAATATGACAACAATGAAGTTTGCCAGGTCCATTGACTCTTCCATTTATGAAAAAATTATCTGTAGCTTTTGATACTCTTTTGTTGCATTTTACCCACAGTAGAAATTCTTTCAAAATTGGAGTCAATCCTCTCAAAACTTCCACAGCTTTGTCAACTAAATTTAAGCAATATTATAAATCATTTGCTATCATTTAAATAATACTTCCAACAACTTAACCAGGAATAAACTCCATCTCAAGAAGTCATATTATGTGGGGACTCAGGTAAGTAGTTCAGTAGTAAAGCGCCTGCCTAGTATGAAAGAGACTCTGGGTTCAATCTCCAGGAATGGCAAGAAAAAATTTCTTGTTCACCCATAAGATGTAACCTCTTATCCAGTAAACTTTTATCATGAGATCACAATCATTCAGTTATATTCTTAGACTCTACTTCTAATTCTAGTTCTCTTGCTATTTCTACCATAGCTTCAGTTATTTCTGATGTCTTAAACTCCTCAAAGTCACTAATAAAGTTTAAAACCCACTTCTTCCAGACTCCTGTTAATCTTATTGTTGTGACCTTTTCCCATGAATCATGAATGTTCTTTGTGGTATACAGAAGAGTGAATTGAGAAGCTTTTCAGATTGCTTTGACCAGATGAGACAGGGGAATCAATATCAATGGCAGCTCCAGGCTTTTAATATGAATTTCTTAAATAATAAGGATTAAGCTCAAAATTACTCCTTGATGTATCTGATGAAGCATGGCCCTTGTGTTACTAGGCATGAGAACAATACAAATATGTTGTACATCTCCATCAGAGGACTTGGGTGCCCAGGTGCATTGTCAATGAGTAGTAATATTATGAATGGAATCTTTTCTGAGCAGCAGATCTCAATAGTGGATTTAAACATTTAGCAAACTATTTTGTAAATGAATAGGTTCTCTTTGATGCTTTTTTGTTTGTTTTATAGAACAAGAGCAGATTAATTTAGAGTAACTAATTGTTAAGGACCCTAACGATTTTCAGAATGGCAAATGAGAATTGGCTTCATCTTAAAGTCACTAACTCTTATTCCTTAATGCAGAGAAAATCAGTCTGTGTTTTGTAGCTTTGAAGCCAGGCATTTATGGTTCTCAAGTCCTTGGTGGAATCTTCTTTCAGTTTAAGGCTGTATTGTCTGTATTTAAAATCAATTGTTTGGGATAGTCACCTTCATCAAATATATTGGGTTTGCTGGATATCTTGCTGAGGCTTCTACCTCAGCCCCTGCTCCTTCACTTGGCACTTTTAATGTCATGGGCATGGCTTCTTTCCTTAAACCTCGTGAACCAACCTCTGCTGGCTTCAAATCTTTCCTCTGCATCTTCCTCATCTGTCATCCTTCACAGAACTGAAGACAGTTAGATACTTTCTCTGGAAAAGGCTTTGATGTAAGACAATAATATAACTGATTTGTTCTATCCAGACCAGTAACACTTGCCCCATATTAGCAATAAAGCTATTTTTCATACCTATCATTCATGCATTCATTGGAGTAGCACTTTGAATTTCCTTGGGAAACTTTCCCTGTGCATTTCCAACATGGTTTGACTATTTGGTAAAATGGTCTAACCTTTGTCCTCCTTCGGCTTTTGATATAAGTTGATATAAGTTCAATTGATATAAGTTCAATCAAGTCTCAAGTCTAGCTTTTGATTAAAGTAGAAGAGCTACAAACTTTCCTTTAACTTGAACTCCTAAAAATCATTGTAGGGTTATTAATTGGTGTAATTTAAAATTTGTTCTTTCTTAGGGAATAGGGAGGTGCAAGCAAAGGGACAGAAATGGGGGAATTGGAGATCAGTGGAATCATAATCACACAACATTTACCAAATAAGTTGGCTGGATCCATAATACAATAGTAGCTTCAAAGATCCGTGATACCTCTCTCTCTGTCTCTGTCTCTGTCTCTCTCTCTCTCTCTCACACACACACAAATATACAAATAATGAAAAATTCAAAATACTGTAAGAATTACCAAAAGGTGGCACAGGGTCATGAGGTATGCTCATGCTGATAGAAAAATGGTACAAATACCCTTGCTTGATATCAGGGTTCCCACAACACTTAAATTTGTAACAATTGGAATATTGTTGAAGTAAAAAAGTGCAATAAAATGAGGTGTTTTTGTAATTTATTGTGATTTAGTTTTAGATTTAATATAAAGGATCCAACTTCATTCTTTTGCTTGTGGATGTACAGTTTACCCTACACTATTTGTTGAAGGAACTAATTTTATGGTTTGGGTATGAGGTGTCCCCCAAAAGCTCAAGATTAGATTATGAGAGCTGTAATCTACTCAGTGGGTTAATCCACTTGATTTATCAGCAATTTGAAAGGACTACTATGCTAAGTGGAAACTACTAGCAGGTGGTGGAGGAGGTGGGTAGTGGGAATGTGCCCTTGAGGATTATTTCTTGTTTCCTGGCCTCCACCCTCCTCTCTGCTTCTCTGCCATATACTAAGTAGCTTTTCTCTGCTGCAGTCCTTTAGCCATGATGCTCCACCTCACCTGGGGCCCAGAGTGATGAAACCAGATGAACATGGACTGAACCCCCAAAACTGTGAGACAAAATAAACTTTTCCTCCTCTAACTTGTTCTTGTAGATTATTTTGGTTACAGCAATGAAAAACTAACTAACATAACAATCTTTACCCATTCCTTAGCATTGATACTGTTGTCGAAAATCTTTTGACTTCCCACATGAGAGTATATTTCTAGGCTCTCTATTCTATTCCATCGGTCTATATGTCTGACTCTATGGCATTACCATATTGTTTCAATTACTGTAGCTTTGTAATAGGCTTTGAAATCAAAAAAGATGAGCTTTGTTTTTCTTGTTCAAGGTTGGTTTGGCTATTCTGGTCCTTTCAGATTCCATATGAAATTTAGTATAGTATATTCTGTTTCTGCAAGAAAAAAAAATGCCTGTGTGGTTTTTTAGTGTTTGCATTGTATCTGCAGATTGCCGTGTGTAGTTTGAACATCTTAACAATATTAAATCTTCCAGTCATTGAAAGCTGGATATCTTGTTTGTATCTTTTTTTCATTTGTTATGGCAATGTTTGGTACTTTTCATTGTGCAAAGCTTTTTACTTCCCAGTTCAGCTTGTTCCTGAATATTTTATTTGTTTTGATAGTATTGTAAATTGTATAAATTTCTAAATTTGATGTCTCAACTAATTATATTCACTCACCTTCTGAGAATTTGTTTTGTACCCAACAAGGGCAGCAAAGATGGGGAACTAATGATTTATGGGCCGTGACTATTTTCCTCAAAGAGTAGTGTGGTATGTTGTCTAATTGCTGTGAGTTGTGTGAATCAGGGTGAGTTGTGTTTAGATATGTGTCTCTTTATATGACATCAGGCTAGTGAGTTCCTATTATAAGTAGAGAGCAAAGAGGAGAAGTAGTAATACTTCTAAGTTGAATGTGGCACCACGCAAAGGCTGAAAATACTCTGATATGGCAATTAGAAGCTCCAGTGCCATATGCACCATAAAACCATAAAGCAACTAGAATTCCAATGGTTTTGAACATAAACTTAGTAGGCTTTAATAATATTCAAGGAATAGGTTGAAATATTAGCCATTGTCATTATAATCCTAGCAATTATAGCCCTAATGAGTAAAGTATCCTTGAATTCCCAAATGCACTTCTAATAGGAAAAGAAAATCTGAGAAACCACTTAAGTAAAACATTTTTCTTAGGGATTATGTTAGGCCTGGTGCTGAGGATTATCAGTAAATAACAGAGTCCACTTGCTGAAGAGCTGGCTTACAAAACAATAATTTCTTACCAACCACTGATAAAGTAGGAATCTAGGTTGAAACAATTTAACTTCCTATATAAAACAGAAAATGTAAAGACAGAATTCAGAAACTTTTTGGGCTAAAAAATCATGTTTTGCATGGTCACACATGACACTTACTCAGTTGTCAATTTAAGATAATGATGGTTTCTTTTGTCTAATAAAAATCAATTTGGTTCAAAACCTATGAAAGTCCTTTGGGAAAGTTGAACCTTAATGCAAATATACAAAGAAAAATTCCAATAATAATATTTAATGATTTTCCCATGATATCACTTCCAAAGTTACAAAAATTAACTTGGGATGTGAAAAATCTTAGATCTTACAATAGTTTCTGTCTCTACAAAGTTTGAAAAATTCTTATTCCTTGGTATTTCTTTATCTGTTTGAGTTTCCTTATGTAACACATGAAAAACATTGACACTGACTTCTTGGAAGATAGATAAGATATATGCACACTTACAACCTATGGTGAGCAGATAGTTTATTAGAGAATTTTCTCTCCTCTTTTGCTTGATCTCAAAGACTATTGTGAGAAGGGGACTTTGTGTGTGGGCTGTCATTAGCTGTCTTATTAATCTTGCAGATTTTGAGCCTCCGAGTTTCTGAGTGTGAGGTGTGCTTTGAGAATTGAGAATAGTCCATATTTTATTATTTAATGCTACAAAGTTTGAAAATACATCAGTGATTTTGTTAAATGATGAAAAGAAAAAAATGTCAGCATTCTCAGATTGAGTATCTAATAGTGAGTGAGGTTAAAAATTATTGTCTCATAAGAAACAAAAGTAAAAGGTAATTACACTAAAAATCATTCCACGTGCAAAAATTGCACAATGTGGATTTGTATTTTCATGTTACCTTAAAAAATTTCTGTGACCATATCCTGATCACATGCAGAAGTTAACTTATTATATATTGCAAAGACAAGGGAGTGATGGAGCTAGCAAGAGGAGACGTATCACAGTCTGCCCCTCCCAGGTCCCTGGAAAGCAGGACTGAAGAATGACACAAGGAGACCCTTGGTCTGTCCTGGTTCCCCTGGAGCAGCAACAGATCACAGAGAAATCTGGGCTTTGTGAGTATAGGAAGGAAGAGGGTGAAGGTGGCCACAACTCCACCCTCCATGTCTGTCAAGCTGCACAGGGGTCTGGGCACAGAAACACAGTAAATAGAATCCTGCTCCCAGTGAGCTGATGAAGAGTCCAGGAATTCCTCTCTGTCCCTATCTGGGAAACCTGTAATGAGGAGACTATATAGAGAGAGGATCAAGACTATCATTTTCTTAAAAAAACAACAACAACAAAAACACAAACAAACAACAAAAACACCATAATGCACATCAAGACACATGAAGACAGTAGCTTGATAGTGTGGATGGATGTCTGATGTGGTAGGTCCTTAGCCTCAGGACATGGATGAATATGAATGGGCAGCATTGAGGCAGTGGTTCAAACAGTTGCAATTCAGAGGGAAAGAACATTGAAGTACATGCTGATAGCACAAAGCTCTTTGATGGTGATGCAGACAATAACAGTGTTCCCAGCACAGTTACACTGAGACCACAACAACCCGTAGGATATTGAAGGGGCCAGGAGTGATTCCCATGGAGACCGGCAAATGAACACAACATAGGGTAAAGCATGCATGAAGCCATGAATCTCTTAAATTATAGTCACTACGTCACTGTGCAGCCTCCCTTAAAAAAGAAAGAAAGAAAGAAAGAAAGAAAGAAAGAAAGAAAGAAAGAAAGAAAGAAACAGTACTTGAGCAGAAGGGATGCACATTTAGAAACAAATGAAGCAAAGCATTCCCACCAGGACTGACGTTAGTAATGTACATATTGGAAGGTCACAATCACAATTTCTAAGGGAAGCAAAGACTTATGAGGATTCAGTTATTTAGCTGAATTAATTGAAAGGAGGAAACTGGTGGACTAGTTCTTTTATTTTCTTTCCAGCAAGTGCATCTGCACTGAATAGAGAGACATTTAATGTTAAGAGTTTGGAACTCTTCCTGAGGATTAGAGTCCATAAAACAAGCAAAGAATGTCCTTCATTAATAAGATTTAATCACCTTCTCATTTAACGTTAGCTTTAATGGAATATTTATTTTAACTCCACCATGTTGTTTTATGATTTTTTAACAGAAGGAGTCTAGAAAAATAAATATAGACAACCATCCTATGAACTGTGACTGAGTTTTGAGTAAAAACCAACTTCTTTAGATGGATGTGCTGGTGCACACATCTATAATCCCAGCAACTCCAGAGGCTGAGGCAGGAGGATCACAAGTCCAAGGTTAGCGTCAGCCACTAAGTAAGGACCTAAGCAACTTAGTGAGACCCTGTATTGAAATAAAAAATCAAAAGGTTAGGGGATTTGGCTCAGTGGTAAAGCAACTCTGGGTTCAGTCTCTAGTACCACCCCCCCCCCCACAAAAAAAAACACCACAAAACCATCTTCTTGGTAAGTAACCTTTAAACAGCTTTCAGGGCTTCTGTGCTAAGAGAGCATCCTACTGCTCCACTGAGGTGATAAAAAAGATCATTTCAGCACTGACAATTCTATCACTGGATGGAAAGAGAAAGAAGGAGAGGAGATTCTTCCTTGCATACTCTTGGAGACAATATAGGAATCACTGAGGACTGGAAGGTAGTAAGTCAGTGCCCATATGGCTGGACTATTGTTAAAGTGAAAAATTTTAGGTGGTTGTTTTGTTTTGTGCTATGGATTGAACTCAGAGCCTGGCACATGCTAGGCACATGTTATGCCACAGAACTATACCCCCTTCAGGCTCTTTTTCGATTATTCTTAAACTCAACAAAATTCAAGGTTCAGAGGATCTGCAGTTGATGAGTTACTTAAGTTACTTTGATGTATTCAATGAAGAAATACTCATTAATTTTAGACTCTTTTTCAATGGGTAGAAAAACCTATTCCTTTAGAAGTGTTTGAAAGATGTGTTGTCTATTTTGACTTTAGAATTTAAAGCCAGTCAGTTGCATTCACTCATAGCACACTCCCACTGTCCTAGAAAACAACACACAGCAATCTTGGCATTTGAGGAGGAATCTAGAATCCTCTGTCCTCTCAATCTCTCTGCTCTACTGATTTCATGCCAGGCTTCTTGGTTCATAATCCCACGTCCATTTCTATCCTAAATGTTCTTTAAAAAGAACTTTCAGGCAATTGGATCATTGATGTGTTTGAAATCATTTATCCCTCTAGATTTATTTTTGTATCCAAAGAGCTGCATAAATGAGCTAACCGAAATAGTGCTATTGAGAAATACGACTTAATGCTTTCAAAGATCTTAGAACAGTGGTTGGTCTATAGTCAGCTGGCTGTAATTTTGGTGGTATTATTTTTTAAAAGTTTTTTTATTTGTTCTTTTTAGATATACATGACAGTAGAGTGTCTTTTGACATATTATGCATACATGGAGTATAACTTCCCATTCCTGTGGCTGTACATAATGTGGAGTTACACTAGTCATGTATTCATATTTGAACACAAGAAATTAATGTCTGATTCATTTTGCTGTCTTTCCTATTCCCTTTCTCCTCCCTTCCCTTCAGTCCCTTTGTCTAATAATGATTTCTTCTTTTTAAAAAAAATAAAAAATTTTGACTCATTGTACACAAATGGAATACAGTTTTTCACTTCTCTGGTTGTACACGATGCAGAATCACACCATTCGTGCAGTCATACATGTACATAAGGTAATAATGTCCATCTCATTCCACCATCTTTTCTGCCCCCCATGCCTCCTCCCCTCTCCTCACTCCCCTCTGCCCAATCCAAAATTCCTCTATTCTTCCCTTGCTTCCCCACCTCATTATGGATCAGCATCTGGTGGTATCATTTTTAATATTGTTATTAGAAGTGTATTAGCATTACCCAGACTAAAACTAGAATCTTTTAGGAGCATCTCATTTCCTACTTTCAACTCTAGGTTTCTCAAGGCAGACTTTTCATTGTCTGAGTAGATTATGACCTAGTTGGAATGCACAGCCAAGGTCAATATCCACTGTCCTGCCAGGCAAAGTGAGTGTGCTGGTACTAGGGCCTGGTGGTCGGTCTGCTGTTGGTTGGTGTGACAGCCCCCTCTTCTTCTCAGGGATGATTGTATCTGCATTAAATAAAAGAAAAGTCAGGTAGCTGTTTGTGCCAGGCTGCAGCAGTCCATGGACCAACAAGATTCTGGTCTTTGAACTTGTGTCAGAAGCAGGCATTTCCCTGCCTTGGGCACCTGAGCATTGGCCCTCAGTCTTCCCCTCTGCGATGGCCCTGGTGCTCAACTCTGCTGCACTGCATGTGGCTAAGTTACACTCTGTCACTAGTCAAGGGAAAGACACTTCCTTCTTTCACTTTCATGAAATTAAGACTTCCATCTTTTTTTCCACTTTTGCCCACACACTGTCTAGTTTTATTTTCTAGGGAAGTTTAAATAAGAAAAAAATCTGAAGTTGTGAAAATTATAGAGAAAAACAATGCAGCTTTTCACCTTTATTTGTCTTAATCATAAGAATCTAATTCATGTGAAATAAGACTGCATTGCTCAGCAAACCACTAGTGAAAACAATGTACAAAAATTAAAGTGAAAAAAAATCACAGAGAGAAGGGAGAGGAAAGAGGCTTTTTCTCCCTGAGACAATAGCCTGAGTCTCACCACCCTGCATTGTCAGACTGAGACAGAGACCAAGGAATAATGAAGGCCACAAATTTCTGTAAGATTAGCTTCAAATGAAGGACAGTGTCATCCATGAGTGCCCTATGCCCAGCTCAGAACATCTGAGCAGGATAAGAATTTAACAGTTTAAGCAGAAAAATTAGACAATGATACTGTACTTAGCAAAATAAAAATTATTTGGCTACTCTACCTACATATATAGAACAAACCTTTGCTCTCAGCATCTGAGGGCTGTTCACCATTTTGATACCTGGGGACATGTCTCAGGAGAGGATAAGGTCACTACTGAGAACTATAGTCTTTCTGATGAGAAGTCTAGTGAAAGTGGCAAGAATCACAGAGAGTTTATTATTTTGCCAACAAAGAAACAAGTCCCTTCTCAGTAAGAGTCCTCACATCATGAAGGTG
>PVHX01024189.1:0-18680 GCA_004024805.1 Geosciurus inauris
AAAAAGAGCAAGTAAAGAGTCCTCTGTTTCTATTGAAGAGGTTAGAAAAAAAATTGAAGAATAGTAAAAAATGAAATTTCTGTTCCTGCTAATGTGAAAGTTGAGAGGCTCCACATTCATTAAGGAAGGTTTTATTAGAAATTGTGCAGGTCAGCTGGGCATGGTGGAGCACGCCTGTAATCCCAGCAGCTTGGGAGGCTGAGACAGGAGTATGGTGAGTTCAAAGCCAGCCTCACCAAGAGTGAGGTGCTAAGAAACTCAGTAGGTTTGTCTCTAAATAAAATACAAAATAGGGCTGGGAATGTGCTCAATGGTTGAGTACTCCTGAGTTCAATCCCCAGTACCAAAAAGGAAAAGGAAAAAAGAAAGAAATTGTGCAGGTCATTCTTTCTCAAGATTTTGGCTTTCTCTGTTACTCCTTTTCTCTCATAATGTCAATCTCATTGCCCCACCACTAATTCCTTTTCTCTAAAAGATAAATATGCCCCATCTCCTCTACCGTAACAAGCAAAAGTAAACTGAATCCCAGTGGTCTTTTCCCTTTCAAGGTGCTGCTCCCTGAGCATGGTGTCCTCCATTGCCAAGCTTCTCAGAGTAGCCGCCTGAGAAAACCACTTCACTTGCTTCACTTCTCTGCAAGTTCACCATCAGTCCTGCTGGGAAATGTCATATTCTTCACCTCCCATCTGAATTTTCTTTTCTTTTTCCATCTTTTCCTTCTCATCCCCAAATATGCTTAACCTTGTTGGTGTTTTTCTTACCACTCTGTTCTTTCTCAATCTCTTTGTGACCTCCTAATTTCCTAACCCCTTAAATATAGTTATTCCCTAGTTCGTGTCCTTGGATATGTTCTCATTTTGTTCTCTCTGGAGATCTGATATTAATTTCCAATTGTAGGCTAATTTCCTAACCCCTTAAATATAGGTATTCCCTAAGTTTGTGTCCTTGGATATGTTCTCATTTTGTTCTCTCTGGAGATCTGATGTGAATGTCCAGTTGTAGGATATCAAAAATATTGAATGAACTTCCCCCCACCCCCCAGAAAAATCTGTCCTTTTTCCCCACGAGTTATCTAATGACATTCATATTGTGGTAGGATGATTCAGCTGCTATAATAGATGGTCTCTCAAAATCTTAGGTGCTTGGTACAATAAAAGTCATTACTTACATATATATAGTTCAAACTAAAAAATTCCTCATCTAGAGGCTACTCTCTGCCAGCAGTGATTTAGACACCTTTAGACATCTTCAGTCACCTTCTCTCAATGACTTTGCCATCTTTAATGGTTGGCTTTCAAAGTCATTTGGCATGTCTCCAGTCAGCCATTAGAAGAGAAAAGAGCATGCAAAATAGGACAAAAGTGATTTTTTGGCCAGTTCTGAAGTGATACATATTACTTCTGTTTATATTCAATGAACTAGTATTCATCACATGGGCCACATCTTTAGGAAGGTATATTAATTGGCCTTGGCTGCCTAAGAAAATATCAAAGATTATGTGGTTTAAACAACAGAAATCTATTCTTTCAGTTAGGCGGGGGCTGGAAAATCCAAGATCAAGGTGCTAGCTGATTAGGTTCCTGGTGAGGGCCCTCTTCCTGACTTGTATATGGTCAGCTTCTCACTGTGCCTTCACATGGAGATGGAAAAGGAATTCTCTCTATTAAGGCCACATCCTCATCCAATTAGCCACCCACCTTATGGTCTTTCTTAACCTTACTTTCTTCTTAAAAGCCATATCTCCAGACACAGGCAGAATGGAGTTTAGGATTTCAACATATAGATTTAGGGGAGACACAATTCAGTCTTTAGCAGGTTAGGACATACAATTAAGTGGTATTCCCAGGAAGAAGAGGAAATAGGTGTGACTAGTCAGACTCTACCACATTCCACCTTTCTGCCCATCAAATATCCATTCTACACTTCTTTCACACAGAGTCCAAGTACTCTCTCTTTAGGGCATGAAAGTCAGAGTACCATCCAATTACTCATTGCAGGTCTAAGTCCAGAGGGTCTGGATGACACATGTTCCTTCCCATCAAGTATGGAAATATTGTAGCTCATAGTCCAATAATTTGTAACATAAAAATACAAATTGTTTGACCTCCTCATCCCCCACCCCACACACACATACACATGCTCTCATGCTCTCAATGACATCTACTATGTATGGTAAACAGAGGCAAGATAATCACAATAAACATTTTCATTTATGAAAAAGAAAGGAATTGGAGAAATAATCACTGGTCTACAACAATGATGAAGCTTCCAGAAGGGAACTATAAAGACACTGTCCTGGCAATGGAGCAGTTTCCTTAACCAGGTCCTGATTCTGCTCTCTGTGGGGAGTTTCCTTGCCTGTTGTTCTTTGTGCACCCCTGGCTTCACCCTTCGGAAGTTTCTTTCTTGTGCATTATCCTCAATGGCCATTTCTGAAGCAAGGGTTGAGAAGCATGTATTTTGGGAGGGTTATAGGGCTTTGTGACTTCTTCCTACCCATGTAAGTTTAGGATATCAGTGTTTATTAAAAAGGCTTATCCCATTTGTAATATAATTTCTTCCAACAATTTCTAAGCTTCTGGACTATTTGTTTCCAGTCATTTCCATGTACCAATAATCACAACTCAATGGTCTTTCCTAGACAGATCCTCAGAGTGCACTGTAATTTCTTTCTTTTTCTCACCACAGCCTCCCAGCATCAAGCTTGCCTCTTCTTCAATGTGATATGGACTAACATGAGGCTCACTCCTCCCGGCTCACCTTCACTGCAGGACTAAATCTCAACACACACTTTCAGTCTCACTTTTTACTATTTGAGTTCTAGAAGCTTCCTAGCTTCATTTGTATCTTTCTGCCTTAATAGTTTAAGTTCTATTGCTAGAGGACTCTGCTTCAGTTGTCAATTTCTTTGGTAGTTAGAATACCATTAGATGTTGAAACAACAATACTCCAAAATTTTTGTGGCTACTTATTTGTCTTCTCATTTATATAAAATCTAAAGCTGGTATTCATCCTCCAAGCAGTGATTCTGGTTCCAGTGAAACAGGCCAGAGACTCCCAGCCAGAAGACCCTTGCCATAACTAAGCTTCTCCAGAGACACTCAAAAATTCTGTGTAGCATAATTATTCTTAGACTATCAGCCAGAAATTCTACAACAGAGTTTTCAGATGGAGAGTGTTTACAGAGACAGTGTGAGAAGGAACTCAAGACCTCCAGTGTGGGTCTGGAGCCTTACAGAGGCTTTTGCATCTCAAAAGACTATAGCCAAGTCCTAGGTGCCAGCTGGTAGGAAGAAAGGGGACAGGGGCTCTCCCCTTCCTAGACACTGATTTTCACAGAGAGTGTCCTTGGCCTGAATTGGGTGCTCAGAACAGTGAAAAAGCTGCTTATGTGGTTGGGGTTGTAGCTCAGTGGTAGAGCGCTTGCCTCGTGTGCCTGAGGCACTGGGTTCGATCTTCAGCACCACATAAAAATAAATAAAGATATTTGTGTCCATCTACAACTTAAAAAAAATTTTTTTTAATTAAAAAAAATGCTGCTTATATGTGACTGTGAGCCTCTGAGCCCCTCCCCTTACACGCTGGGTATAAAGCTCTAAAACTTTCCGAATTCAGGGTTCAGAGGGGTGATTTGATGGAAGCAAAAAGCCCCCCTTTTGAACTTGGCTGCAGCAAATAAACCTGCTTTCTGCTCTTCCTTGTTGTCCAGCCTTGTCTGCTCTACTTCACGTGTTCACTCCACGTGTGGCTCTGCAACTGTCCACATATGGTTCCCAAGGTTGCTCTGCTCTCTGCATCTGAAGGAAAACTGGAGGGTTAAACATGACAGTGTGAGGGGCCAATTCTGGAGGTGGTACTCATGGCTTCTGCTCACATTCCATCGACTGAAACTCAATCATAGGGTCACATAAACTACAAAGGAGCCTGTGGAAATATAATTAATCCACTTTGCAATGGATTTAATAAATTTCTAACCAGTGTGTCACAAACTCCTTCCAAGTTTCATCATTTTTCCATAATTACTACAATCAGTCATCAAGTCTCCTTTATGTGATTTCCATAGCATCTTCTATACCTGTGCCCTCCTTCCCATTCCCTATTCAATATCCCTCAGTAAGTTATCATGATCCATCCATTCGTTCATTCACTTATTTAATAAACATAATTTCTTCCCAGCTGGATCTTACAGTCTAACTGGGGGTAGACAGAAAGACACACAAACAAATCAACATGCATACCACCATTTGAGCTAAGCACAGAAGACCTGGGAACTCTGGAGCATGTACATGGGGTCAGGGTGGGGGGTTTCCTTGATTTTGAGTGTTGTGCACAGGGGACATAAGAAAGGAAGAGAGACTTTTAAGCAAGGTAAAAGAAATCCAAAATCATTAATTAAATAATATTCATATATATTACCAAATGTATTCATCAATCATTATTGACTTCAAATAACAGAAAATATAAATAAAAAATGATTTAAATTAGCAATTTTCAAACTGGTATTTTATAATCCTGGGAGTACAAAGATACTTTTTAAGAACTATTGGAATGTGGTTTATACTATGAGATCACCATCCAGATCCTTCATTTCTTTATGTAATTTTTGCCTAAAACATGTTTGCCTGAAGCTAAATCTGAATTTCAGGCATTTTTCTGACTCTTGTCTCCCACCTCAATTTCTCTCTTCATAATCTCAGTTCTACTTCATAAAAGAAAGACATTTCCCCTATCCATCAAGATTTGTAGTGAAGCATACCCTTGAGTGCTAAAAATGATCATATGCCAAAACGAACTGATGGTGAGAAAAGCAGGTTTCAGGTTGAGAAAGTGAATGACCCTTCTGACTGCATTAGAAATATCCATTATTATATTTATTATATTCAGTTTTTTGCTTTCAATAAAATTAAAGTAGGACCTAATGTCAGCTGATAATCATCAAAAATAAATTTTCAATATTGAAGCCATTATTCAGGAGCTCAAAGAAATAAGACACTGTCAAAACAAAATGTCTTCCATTCCCCTCTACATATACAAAGAAACACATTTCTCAGCACTTAAATCCATTAGAGCAAATAATATAAATAGAATGGTTGATGGGCTCTGTCTCATCTGGCAGTAAAATGAACAAACATAAGAACCAATGTCTCAGCTTATTTTCCTTGGCTGACTCTTCTTATGATCATAGGATAGATCATGTTGGAGTACCATGTCAAAGCTTAAAAAATGTACCTCCCTAAATAAATCTTTTTTAGGTCTAGGAAACATTACACAGGAGCTTCATCCACCCTTGGCCATATCTAGGTCTTATGGCTATTCCCTAAACCAATTACAATTCACCTCTGGATCCAGGTAAAATCCTGATAGACCTCAAACCACCAGACACCTGGAAAAAATCAGAGCTCTATTAGCAAGACTAAAATATTGGGCAAGCATTCAACAATGTCTGCCCCACTGATATAATTAGGATAGGTTCCCCTGTTCTTCCTTTCTCCAGCCTATTTCATTCTCTATTCATATATTGCAACCAGAGATTTGCACTTTAAATGAAGAGCAGACCATCTCATTCTGCTCATAACAAACTTTCCAAAGCTTCTCATTGAACATTTCTGTAGTAGGAGTTGTGGAAGATAATAACTCTCAAAGATGACTGTGAGTCAGTTCTTATTTTCAAGGAATGTTAGAGACACTTGAAAATGTGTGTGTAGAGAGGATGGGAAGGTATTTTGGAATCAGGTAAGAGTGATCTTGCATATAATATGAAGAACTGGTTGACGTAGATGAAGACTAGCTCTTCCCTCTAACTGTACACAATATTGTAAACTCTTGGAAACAGAATGAAACACATTTATCTTTAAGAGTTATTACCCTCTACTAGTCCTAGCACAGTTCTTTGCATGTAATTTAATAGTCACTGAAATTTATTGAGTGTTTCCCATTGCCAAGCACTATTCTAAACGCTCTCTGTACAACAAATGATTTAATCCTTCCCACAAGGGAAGTCTTATCATCTCCAATTTATAAGCAATGAAATTGACATGCAGAAAGTTGAAGTACCTTACCAAGGTCACAGGTGTAGGTGATGGTTTGCATTCTGTTATCATGAAAAATTGCTTCTAACTATCATTCAGTAACTGGTTATCTTATGCAACTTGAGGAAAAGTCTTTATAGATTATTTCAACTTGTCACCCAGAAAACCAGGGTTGTTGATTGCTAGTTATATTTCAGCAACAGTGCTAGATACTTTCACATGCATTAGTATGTGGTCTTATGGTGTGTGATTTTATTGGTTTATTGAATAGTGGTTTTCCCATTTTACAAATATAGAAAATTAAATCTAGAGATATTAAGTACTTTAGCCTACATCATCAGCTAGTAATTATTAGGGCTATTAGGGCTATTAGGGCTATTTTGTTTTTCATTACATCTAGCTGATAGGGTGCATACAGATGTGAGTGGTGTGAACCCATTATGGTATTAAGAGAATAAATCTACAAAATGGGTCCACTGTTCCAATTCTCACGTACTTTCTTTTCCAAGAAGCAATTTACCTGCAGCCCTGCCTGGTTTAAGTGAATAAGATATATCACATTCCTTAGCAAATTACCTGTTAATTTGCTAAGAAGACAGGCATAAAATAAAGTGGATAAGAGGAAACCATGTTGCTCTGAAGGGGGAGAGCTTTGTGATCCTTTTCACAGATCAGATCCCAGAGCTCAGGGAGAGAATGATAATTCCTCCAAACCACAAAACCCATAAAAATATATGGTTAAGAATTCAACTAGAACCAGTCAGCAGGGACCAAGGTGACCTAGAGTTTTCATGGCAGTGGGGACTTGAAAGTTTAATGTCATCCTGCTTTCAGTCAAAGGTCAAGAAGTAGACTGGGCAGGACTCTCTGGAAACTTCTCTGGGATCCCCAATGAAACTTAAGCAAAGGAAAGGCATATGGTCCCTCTCCTCTCTGAGAGGACCCACTCCCTTCCTTGATAGTGTCCTCTTTTCCATTTTCCTATCCCTTCAATAAACTCAGTAACACCTGTTACTCTGAGAGACATTACTGAAATGTTTCTGACTTAACGGCAAGATTTGGGATTTTAAAGGGGTTTGTTATGGTTTGGATGTGAGGTATCCCCCAAAAGCTCACATGTGAGACAATGCCAGAAGGTTCAGAGGAGAAATGATTGGGTTGTGAGAGTCTTAACCCAATCAGTAATTTAATCCCCTGATAGAAATTAACTGAGTAGTAACTGAAGTGGTAGGGTAAGGCTGGAGGAGGTGGGAACTGGGGCATGGCTTTGGGTATATATGTATCTGGCTTTTGGAGTCTATCTGCTCTCTGATCATGAAGTGAGCTGCTTTCTTTCACCATGTTCTGCCTTACCTTGAGGTCCAAGGAATGGAATCTGCTGTCTATGGATTGAGACCTCTGAAACTGCGAGTCCTCAAATATACTTTTCCTCCTCTATAATTGTTCTAGTTCAGTCCTTTTAGTCATAGCAGTGAAAAAACTGACTAAAACAGGGGCCTCTTTATGCTGCCTCAGTTTCCTAAAAGACCCCAGCCCTGTAACACTATCAGGTCCCCTCCCACATCACAGGAATTCTCTCTTCTCACTTAAATAAATCCTACTCTGTTCACTCTTCTCTTTTGTTATTGTCCATGGATTTTATTCTTCAAATTTGTGAGACAAGAACCCAGAAGGGAATTGGTGAGGCTTGCAGCCTGTACAAACTCCACCTGCCAGCAGAAGCATGGAATCTGGTTTTATCTCAAAACTCCAGTTTTATATCTACAAGTATGAACAATACAATCATTTATGAAATCAGGTAAAACAAATTAAGTAATCTCTTTCTGATAATTTGGGTTAGCACATGATAACTATGACATCTTGGAAACCTACCCTCCATCTACATTGTATAGAAACTCTATTAATTGAATCTATTGTTTGACCCCCCTCTATCAACAGGGAAATTTCTCTTTGTATTCTTAAATATTGTATGTCAACATGAGTTGATAGTAACTTGTTGTGAATTCTTAAGTCTGTAAAACATTTAAAAGAACAATTACATGACCAGGCTTAATAGCGCATGCATATAATCCCACCTACTCAGGAAGCTCAGGCAGGAAGATCACAAGTTAGGCCTGACTGGGCAACTTAGCAAAACCCTGACTCAAAATAAAAAACAAAAAGGATTGGAGACCATGTAGATCCGTGGTATAGTGTCCCTGGTTTCAAACCCCAGTCCTGAGAAGAAGAAAAAAAAGAACAATTGCATATATGAAATTGACATCCTGTGTCAGAGAATTTACTTAAAATGTTAGGTGGACTTTAATTAATGAAGACTTAATACTGGATCTACACTTCTTCTCTTCTTTTCAATCTCTTCCTATCTCATACCTAGAATTGTGTTAGACACAGGAAAATCCAAAGACCTGTTCACCATGTGACCATCCTTTGAGGAAGCTTTGATCCCACTGAATAAATATTTCAATCATTAAACAAATATTTCATCAAATAGTTGCATGGTTATATTGTTCTGTTGCAATTATACACACACAAAAAAAATTCTAAGAATTCTTAAGATATGAAAACTTTGTAAAAGTCAAGCTCAAGAGATGTGGATAGAGCTAGACTTCAGACTCACCATACAAAACTGTTTTCCCTGGAAGAATTTTAGTAACAAGCATAGTTTTTACAGCAGAATATTCTGTAAGTGTTTGCTGTTACTGCAAGTTAAAAATAATAACTTTCAGGATTAAAGCTGGCAGAAGCGGATGTAAAATCTTCCTCCTTTGATCTTTAATCCACATATTCAGGAACTATTTTTCTGTATCATTTTTGCCCTTCAGTTTGCAATTTTGCTTCTATCGAAGTTCAAAATCTGGTAAGGTAAACAAGAGAACAAAGGCACATAATGATAAAGTGCCACAGGATGAAAGAACAGAGATGCCACGGAGCATTAAGCAACAACACTTCTTTGCCATGTGCAAAGGAACAGTTCTCGATTGTGATTGGCATTGTAACCACCGAGATCCACTTAATGCCAACTTTTTTCCTTAATTAATTAAGTTGTATCTAAACCACATAATGAAAACTATTAGGGAAATTCATGTGTAACCAAAAACTTTTCTTACATGTGTCATACCTAAGTGTCTTAAGAGTCCATAATCATGATCAGAAACAATTGAGTCAACAAAATCTTCATGAAAACGTGGAGTTTAGCCAGGCGCGGTGGTGCAAGCCTGTAATCCCAGCACTTAGGGAGGCTGAGACAGGAGAATCGCGAGTTCAAAGCCAGCCTCAGCAATGGCGAGGTGCTAAGCAACTCAGTGAGACCCTGTCTCTACATAAAACACACAATAGGGCTGGGGATGTGGTTCAGTGGTCGAGTGCCCCTGAGTTCAATCTCCAGTACCAAAAACAAAAACAAAAACAAAAAAAAACGTGGAGTTTTAAGATGGACTGTGAAATGAAAAGATAAAATGTTCCTCTAGAGATACAGATGAAATGAAGGGTATCTCAGCAGGGAGCAATATTTATCAGAATATTTTAAAGGTAAGAAATGGATCTGGAATGGATATGGCATCAAACTGATTGAGCCAGGATGGTCATCTAGAATTACCAGAAGTTATGGTAGGTATCATTAACCACAGTAGGTAACAAAAGTCAGTTGTAGGGCTGGGGATATAGCTGAGTTGGTAGAGTGCTTGCTTTGCATGCACAAGGCCCTGGGTTCAATCCCCAGCACGAAAAAAGAAAAAAAAAAACAGTCAGTTGTAAGTAACAGCTCTAGGGAGTCCCCCTCCCCACCTAATCTCAATACCAGTTTCCAATAAAAATAAGTCTCAGAGCTGAGCACGGCCATGCATGCCTGTAATATCATTGGCTCAGGAGGCTGAGGATTGAGAGTTCAAAGCCAGCCTCAGCAACTTAGTGAGACACAAAGCAACTCAGTGAGGCACTAAGCAACTCAATGAGACCCTGTCTCTAAATAAAATACGAAAAAGTGCTGATGATGTGGCTCAGTGGTTAAATGCCCCTGATCCCAGTACCAAAAAAAAAGTCTCGGTCTGAATTTGTCTACACCTATAAACATCAGCAAGTAAGCAAATAAATAGATGTGTGTTTTATGAGGTTAGTCCCAACTCTTTTTAGGTGCTCTGCTCGCGACTAGCATGAGGGATAGAGTAAAGACAAAAGCAATAATATTCCAAAGGCAGAATCAACCAGCCATGTGTTCATCATTAGGCATCCAGTCTTTGCTGAAAATGAGCCTGCCCACAGGCAACATTCTGGAATCAAGTCTCAGGCACCATTCCAAAAAGAACAGATCACTGGGCCTGCTAGATTCTTATATAATGTCCATATTTCTGGCCAATTCACATATCTTAAACATAATTCATTTCAACTAGGAAAACTTAAATTCTAACATGTATTTTGCTAAAGATATGTAGCATCCAGTTGGTCAGATCTTAAAGATATTTGAGGAGTTCCTAGGAGCTCTCACTGCTCAGAGTACCCTTTAATTAAATACCACATCACCACCTCTAAAGTGGGCATTTTTCCTTCAAGCAACTCACTACTGTCTGTGTGGGTTAAAACTAATTAACACAAACTCCTGTATATCACATTATCTCTGATAAAGGATTTTGAAAAGTACATTACCACTTACAAAACAGGTGAAAAGAGTGATAAACCCTTTGATGAAACAGTGTTTGAAGTAGAGTGAATGTTGGCAGATGTGATGGAACAAGAAGATGCCAGATTATGGAAAGTGCTGACTGCCAAGGGAAGTGGATTCAGTAGGCATCAGAGAACCACCAAACAGGGGGCTGAGTGGCAACCTCCTAGGAAAGCAACATTTAAGACCATGGGCTCAGAAAGAAAACTCTTGGGTGTGAACACTGATTTACCAGCTAACTAACTGTACAGACTTAACAAATTGTCCTATGCCTCAGAATCTTCACTCATAAAACAGGGATAATTAGGATATCTAATTCATATTTGGGGGACTTGTTAATTATAAAAATTATGTTCTTGTAATGGCATCTGGTACTCATTAAGTGGTTCATAGATATTAGCCACAAATATAAAGAGATAAGAGTATACGCCTATAATCCCAGCAGCTTGGGAAGCTGAGACAGGAGGATCATGGGTTCAAAGCCAGACTCAGCAAAAGTGAGGCACTAAGCAACTCAGTGAGATCCTGTTTCTAAACAAAATACAAAATAGAGCTGGGGATGTGGCTTAGTGATTGAGTGTCCCTGAGTTCAATCCCAGGTACCCCAACTCTCCCCCAAAAAAGAGTATAAATCAGGGTGTGGGCCCCAAAATGTATGATAAGACAGTACTTATTTTGAGCTGCAGCCAGCTCAAAATTCAGGACCCTGGAGTTATGATTCACCTAAGTGTTAATTAACATGCACTGGACACGTCTCCTTGCCATCTAGGCAGTAATAATGGCTACCTATTGGGCCTTCTCCTATTTTTTCCCCCAACATGCTTTACTGTAGTGGAATTTATATTTGCAGGATTGAATTAGCCCCTGTGCTGCGTGGCAAAGCCATAATCGCCAAAATAGAGCCCTTATTATTACAGTGGTAATGCTGGTTCTTTCAGAACTGACTGGCTGGTCTAGCAAATTCTGGAGTGAACTTAACAAAGAGGTAGGATTAATATGTTCAAAGCCTTTACCACTAGAAGCATAACTAAGATGGAATATCTCAGGAAAACTAAATGCTGAAAGACATGATAATATACAAAATTCTAATCTGCAAATAAACTTCATATTATCTATCGTGTAGAAAAGGGTGATGATAGCCAAATATTGCTTTATGACTAAAAAGAATAGCATTCAACATGCATCATCATGGAAAAATGTTCCACATTTTTAAGGCTAAAAGAATGGCTTAAGTCAGAAACTTCAAACTCAAGACCAAATTAACATTTTAATTAGGAATTGAAGAGAGTTATCTTTTTTCCCATTAAAATTTAAAATTTTTTAGTTCTTTTGAAATACTACAACATTTGGTCCATTTGCTTTATTTTTAGTCAGTCAAAGGATATTTATTGAGCTTCTGTAATAACCTGGCATTGTTTGTAAAGATATACCATCAAATAAAAGAATTTATATTATCTGAGATAATCTTCTGTTTGGAATTTAAAGGGTACAGAATTAGAAAAGTTTGAATAAAACATAGAACAATGGAAAAACTCCAAGCATAAGGCTTTGAATTTGCTAATTTTAAAGTGACTTCTAGAGCTAAAGGGTTACTGTTAAATGTATTACATGGTAAAACCATCATGGATATTATTTCAAATGGCATTCATTATGTTTTTCAATGGTTATAATTTTGATATCTTAAATGAAAAATATCTCAACATGTAGTGGCTAAATAAGATAGATTATTATTTCCCTATTGCATTATAGTCCAGCTGTTCTAGACTGGCAGCACCTCTTTGCTCACATGGACATCTTGAGATTCATGTGTCCACTACCTCATACCTTTTATGTGGTCCTTCCCAAGAACATTGCCCTTGACTTCATGGACACTGCCAGATATGTCTGTGACATGTCTGTGTTCTAGTTCACAGATATCTAGGAAAAATCACTAGTCCTTAAGTGGATAAGAACTATAAGTTGAATACATAACTGCCCCTCATATCACCATCGGTCCAATGTTAGTCACATGGCCACACATGTGACTCAACAAGAGAGCAGGAAATGTAGTCTCTCTATGAGTGGTCATGTATGCAATTATAGAGGCTGAGAAATCAAGATTTGCTTTTGCAAAGACAGAAAGCTGATATTATAGGTTCAGTATAAGCCCAAAGACCTGAGAAACAGGATAGTCAATGGTATAAGTTCCATACTGAATCTGAGACCAAAGGCCAAAAAATACTGATGTCCTATCTTGAGGAGAGTCAGGCAGAGACAGCAAATTCTCCTTTACTCTTTTATTTGTGCTTTCAGCTGTTTGGATGAGGTTCTCTCATATTGGCAAGGGCAATATACTTTATTTGGTCTACTGATTCAATATCATCCAGAAACACCCTCACAAACACCCACAGAATGTCTTGCCAAACTTGGTCCAGTCAAGTTGACATGTAAAAATAACCAACACACTATGGATTGCTTTGAACAATCACAGATCAAATTTGTGGCTTCTGTATCTTTACAGTTCCTTCAAAAACTTCATGGCTTCTGGTTTAATTTGCTTCCAGCCAGTTGCAGGTAAGAGTAAACCACACTCAGGTTCTTCTCCTGGATGTGGATCTTAAGTGTGCTTTTTGTATTGCTACACTGCTAGGTCCAGAGCTTTCTCCTTCAGTTGATGGCAGCCACAACGAGGCATATGAAACATTAAACTTACATGGGAAGAAAATGTTCTTACTCTGGTATTTGTCACAGGGCTGTCTCTCTGTGTTTGGCTGAGAAAACCCTAATGGAAGGTTTTAGGGAAACATTTCCTGTGAAGTCCTATGCCTGCTATTTGGGGTACAAAAGATGTCACATTTTTCTAGTTCTATAAAGCCCCACATTTTTGAATTCCAAATCTCTCTCTCTATACAAAAGCAAGTAATTCTAGTGTGATCATCTCTCTTTTTTTTTTAATTTAATTTTTTTGAAGTGCTGGAATCAAATGCTGGCCCTTGTGCATACGAGGCAAATGTTCTACCTCCAAGCTACATCCCCAGCCTCATCCCTTTCTTACCACACCTTGTTAACAACATCAGAGACAATGCCTACATTCAAATTAGTGTTTTCATCAGTGTTTGTGGTCTAGAAACCTGGAGTCACTGATGGTAACTTTCTCATGGTTACTCTCTGAGGAAGCAGGTTGACAGAGTTTTCAGTGACTCCCTGGAGGTTCCTGAGATTTACAGACTTTTCGCTCTGCAGCACTCCTGGGCAAGATCAGCAATGACAACATTCCTGTTCTTTATTCCCATAGTCCTCATAGTGATCATGAAAACTTCTAATTCATGGATAAAAATTCTTGGCAAACCAGTTAACTTTGATTTTCTTGATCAAACCCAAACTGTTACATCAAACTTAAGTCAATATCATATGTAAGACCCACCATTATATTATTCAAAACAAGAAAAGAAAAATGGTAGCTACGTAAACTGTGACATGCCATGGATTTAAAATATTTCCTTATTTCAGAGATGTTTGAGTTTAAGATGTGCTTGTGCAGAGTATATAGTCAAGGTTGTTTTTTCTTCCTTTTCTCCCATTTGGGTGCCTAATTGTCTCAGCACTATTTATTAAAAACTGTATCCCTTCTCCACTGATCTATAGTCTTCAAATATCAAGTATCCATATATGTGAAGATATGATCCTGGGCTCTCTAGTCTATTCCATTGGTCTGTCTATCCCCATACCAACACTATGCTCCATTAGTTACTGTATCCACAAAATTCTGTATAAATTTCACTATCAGCTTCCCATTTACAATAAAGCATTGTAGGGACTTTGATTCAAGTAACACTATCTAAATGGAACTGAGGAGAACTAATGGGTACAGTGTTTAACCTTCCATTTAAAAATGTAGTATATGTCTCTCCATTTTTACATAATTTAAAGAATTATAATATCCACATTTTATCAGATGTATTCCAGTACTTCATATTTTTATGCTTTCACAAATAATATCTTCATATTATAGCTATTTTGGATAATAAGAAAACTACCTTGTTTCTAGGGGGCTAAGAGATTGTGTCAGGACACAGTTTTACCAAATGTTTTATTACACAATGCTAAATGGACAATACATTACAGACTGAGATGTTTGTCTCCTCACCACCCACATGACCACTAATTTGCAAAATACTATAATTTTTTTTATGTCAGCACACCATCCCCAGGTATTTATTTCTTAATAAAGACTAACAGAGAAATCCCCACACAGCAGTTTAAATGAAATGGTTTGTTTCTTTCTCATTCATCAGTCTACTCTGAGCAGAGTTCTGTCATCCAACTTGAGATTCTTCCAATACACTAAAGGTTTTACTACATTTTTAAAAATGTGTCCTGTTTTGAGGGATTTTGATACAAAATTCATTGATGCTGCTTTAAATGGCATGCCAAATGTGGAAGATGGTTGACCGAACCCAACAAACCTGTTCTTCCTTCTCCCTGGGCACATGGCTGTCCAGCTGGAGGCTTTATCTCCAAGCTTTTTATGGCCAGTGTGACCATGTGACTCAGTGTGGACAAATGGTAAGGGAGAGAAAGGGCCATTTATGATTCCCAGGTCATCTCCTTTATATAGACAAGCTTCCTTCCCAGTACTTCAACTCCTTTGTTTTTCCTTCAAACAGGAAAATAGAAAAGGCAACAAATCAATTTTGAACTTGTAGATGAAGCCCCTGATCTAGGGGGAGACAGAGCAACCACTTATTATTTGATTATTATTATTACTTATTATTAATTTGCCTCCTCCACTTCATTAGCATAGAACATTTGTAAAGGATATAAATCAACTCACTTCTGAACATTCTTGCATTATCTCACACATGAACTTTCGGAATATACATCAATATCTAAACCATAATAGGCTCCAACATATAAATTTAGCACAGACACAATTCAGTCCATGGTAATGTGTATGCTACTTCTCCTAGGAATCCCAGCGTTACAAATCAAGTGACTATAAGTTATAAAGACTTTTTCATGTTAATATCAGTGCCATACAAGATTCACAGTAGCAAAATCATGAAATCAGCCTAGATCCCATCAGTAGATGAATGGATAAAGAAAGTGTGGTATATATACACAATGGAGTTCTACTCAGCCATAAAGAATGAAATGGACAAGCACTTTCCTCTGCATCGTGCTTTGTTCTGCATCAGTTACATCACTAGCTTAACTTGTCTTGTTCCATTGTATGATGAATATCCCAAGGAATTTGACATGCAGGCAAGAAAACAACTTTTTACAGATAACAATAACTTCCTCTATTTCCCAGCGTACATGAGAAAAAGCCAGTGTCCTTTGACATAATATATCTAGATATTGTGACCCAGACTCACTCTCATTTTCCCCTTAACTTGGCAAGACTATTTGTAATAAAGAGGGGCACTCCAGGAACATGGTGTTTACTGTCCTCCCAGGCTTCAAGAATGACATAAGAATCTAGTCGCACTCATCTTCTCCTGACTGCTGCCGGTACATGCTACGTCTTGCAGCACCTTTGGGGAACATTTCCTTTCCTTCCACATCAGGCCCAGAACTTACTCCCCCAGCATAACCCATACGCTGAGCCTTAATCCCAGATCTAGGCCTTCAGGCCAGGAGAGAAGAGGGAAAATTTATGAAGGGAAGAGGGGGATCATGTTGTCTTTCAAAAAAGGTGCCTCTGCTTTGTCTTCAGCCACAGGAGGGCACTAGCTACAAATAAGGAAAGGAGGGCTAGTTCAGGGGGATCAGGTAACTCGAGATATGGAGATGGAGAGAATCCATTCAGATGTCACCAGTCTAGGTGTCAGGGTCCCATTCTTTCTCCACTTTGGCTCTAATCTTTGCGCAGTCACCCACCTTGGAGGGGAGTTGTTTTCTTTGTGGTGCTCAGGCCCTTAAACACTTCAAGCTGACGATCTACCACTGAGCTCCACCCCCCTAGGTCTTGGAGTTCAATACTTCCTGGAACTGAGCTACTCTGCCAATTAAGTCCCAGGAAGGCCCACAGCTTTCTCTGATCTCCCTCTTCAGTGGATGAGAGCTTCTTTGTAAGATGCCTAAGCCCTACAGATTTCATGCTTGGTTTTCAATGCCTATTAAATACCCTCAGCCTTTAATTATCATTTTTTAGAGAATACATCAAACTTACCTGTAGCCATCAAATATTTTTCTTAAAGTCACTATTTACCTCACTCCCTTATTGTTTTGTCCTGGGAACTAAATCCAGGGCCTCGCACACCTCCCTACTTTTCAAAGACATGATCCATTGCACCAGCTAGGGCACTGCTTTCCGCTGACATACCATCCTGATTCACCACTAGTATAAGTTTTAGTAACTGGGAGACCTGCAGGTTATCAGAAGCTATCTGCACTTCACCTGCCAAAGATGGAGTCTTGGTTGCCAGCTCAGCAGTGAATGATCTAGCTCCAAGTGATAAAGCCCTGCTTTATCACTTGCTTTCTCTGTAAACTCAGTACCAGCAGTCACAGGTAGGATTCTCTGGAAAGCAGACTCCAAGATGGAATTCAGTGTTCAAAATATTTATTAAGGAGTGCCCTTGGGATCTATACCTATAGAAGGGAGGGAAAGGAATGGAGGGAGAGAGGTTGATCTATGCATGTCTGCCCTCCTTAGCCAGAAAGTTGTGGCACCAACGGCCCCTGATATTGTCCTTCTTTGGGCTGAAATGCTGTGCCTGCAGCTTCTACCTTGAGCAGTCACTGGACCTCCATACTTATTCAATCCTCTGCTCCAGGGCCATGCTCCTCCTGCAGAGAATGGCCCTTCACCCACTTTCCTTTGTCCTTTTCTTCATACCACTTGCCAGACAGTGTATTTTTATGGTTGTTAATTATATCTCTTAATTCATACTCTAGGGCGTGTTGGCAGCAGATGAACAGAATGAGAAAAAGAAAAGACACATTTGGCAGTAAAATAGGAGCTTTGGGACTGACTTTGCATCTGTCAGGAGTAAGAAGATCAGGATTTTTGAACTGCAATGGCCTGAAGGATGAACTCATCTATGTTATTATAGAAGGCCGGGGAAATGATTGGCTTAGCTGGTTTATAGGTGTTGAATTTTTAATACTCAGGGGACATCGAGAGTGTCCTGAAAAGAAAAATGTCCAAATAACAAAAACAAAAACAAAACCTTTGGTAATAAGCTTAGGTGTGGGGAGAAAAAAAGGGATCTTTATCAATTCGTATGATTTAACTGAAGTGCTAATATTAGAGTGTATGAAGGATGGTTAAAGAAAACAGTACATGTGAAATTACCTTGCAGGTCAAACACATATAAAGCCTTCTAGGAATTAAATAATTCAGGAAAGTTAAAGGAAATCAAGATCTGGCAAAGATCTCTGGGTGTGACCATTAGGCAGGCTGAGAACAAAGTGAAATGTCATAAAGAGAGAGTAAAAGTGAACTCTCTATTTCCCAAAAACAATCAGAAGGCAAAAACATTTATCTTTCTGAGAAATGTTTTAAAAATCATAATGAGCTAGCTGGGGATACAGGTCAGTTGGTAGAGTGCTTGCCTCACATGTACAAGGCCCTGGGTTCGATCCCCAGTACCACACACACACAAACATACACAACAACAGAATGAAGCTGGATACGGTGATGTTCATCTGTAATGCCAGTGACTCCAGAGGTTGAGTAAGGCAGACCATTGCAAGTTCAAGGCCAGCCTTGGCAACTTAGCGAGACCCTGTCCCAAAATAAAAAATGAGAAATGCAAATCAAAACTACCCTAAGATTCCACCTCACGCCAGTCAGAATGGCAATTATCAAGAACACAAACAACAATAAGTGTTGGCGAGGTTGTGGGGAAAAAGGCACGCTCATACATTGCTGGTGGAACTGCAAATTGGTACAACCAATCTGGAAAGCAGTATGGAGATTCCCTAGAAAACTTGGAATGGAACCACCATTTGAGCCTGCTATCCCACTCCTAGGTCTACACCCAAAAGACTTAAAAACAGCGTACTAT
>PVHX01024190.1:0-24451 GCA_004024805.1 Geosciurus inauris
TTGAGTTGGAATGAGGGTGCTGAATTATCTGTATATATGAGGGCCACAGGATAGGCACCGTCAGGGCTCTGGGTGGTATGTCCACACTTCTCTGAGAAGGATTTGTCTTAATACCTCCCACAGGTAATCAATGTTGGGCTTCTTGCTTTGCTGAATATGTTGGCCTTGTGCTGTGAGTTTTGCTCTGTTGTTCTTGAACCAAACCTGTAGTCGTAATGGATGTCATGTTCATTTTTTTTTTTCTTTTGGTACTGAGGATTGAGCTCAGAGGCACTTGACCACTAAGCCACATCCCCAGCCCTGTTTTGTATTTTATTTAGAGACAGGGTCTCACTGAGTTGCTTAGGTGAGACTGGCTTTGAACTCATAATTCTCCTGTCTCAGCCTCCCAAAGTGCTGAGATTATCATGTTCATTTTTGAAGCTTAATTCTTTCAAAGGGTGGGATCTGGGTTCTTATTCAACAAGACATTCAAATCTTCCAGTTTTTCTCAGTGAACATAGTTCTTTTTCCCTGAGAATGCTTCTGGTGCTTGTCTTTAAGAAGGTCCCTAGAACCTGATGTCTTCTGATGTAGATGTGTTTCTCTGTTCAGACCCAGTAATACCTTGCTCGTATATTTTTTAACCTTGAAAATGTTTTCTGCTATACTATTTTTATATCACCTCATACAGATCTGCTCTGTTCTTCTTGATGTCTGCAGTGGGCATATCCTACATTCATTTCACAAATCCCCTACAGATGAACATTTAAATAAAATATGGGTTATAAGTGCTCTCATGTGTCCTTATCCTTGTCTACAGTACTTAGCTCTTGAAGATCTTTCTCTTTCAAATCATTCACCAGTCTCACTGTGGATCATATCTTCTTTCCATGTATTTTTTCACATATCTCTTTTCAGATCAGAAGTAAGAGAACTCCCTCTGCAGCCACCTAAGTTTAATGCATCCTTCCTCTTCCTCCGTGGAATCATCTGTGATCATAGCAGCAATTGATCTTATCAGATCCATATTCCTTGAGCAAGAAACTGATCTTTTCCCTAAGTTTGTAAAATACACTTTCCAAATTCTGGTACTTATCCAATTACATGAAGGGTTTACTCTTAGAAACCCAAAAGTGTCACAGCACCACTGCCAATCAGTGACTAGCTCTTTGTGAGTCAGAATTAAGCTCAATGCGACAAGGATTATTCTTCTTTATCAGAAATGAAATTTTCAATGAAGCTGATCAAGATCTCCTTAGACAATAGGGCTTTTTAGAACTTTTAGTTGATACGAATCTAGAGCTTACCCATTTGCTATAGTCTCTAGGGCACCTACATATTCAATAAACTTTGATGAATAAACAATTGTGCCTATGAGCATCCTTCCAGATAGTCTTCCTGCTATTTTTTTCTAAGAAATTGTCATGTTTTGGATGTGAGGTGTCCCCCAAAAGCTCACATGTGAGACAATGCAAGAAGGTTCAGAGGAGAAATGATTGGGTTATAAGAGTCTTAACCCAGTCAGTTAATTAATCCACTGATAGGATAGGGATTAACTGAGTGGTAACTGAAGTGGTAGGGTGTGGCTGGAGGAGGTGGGACTTGGGGGCGTGGCTTTGGGATATATATTTTGTATCTGGAGAGTAGTAACTCTCTCTGCTTCTGATCGACATGTGAGCTGCTTCCCTCTGCCCCATTCTTCCACCACAATATCCTGCTCACCTTGAGTCCCGAAAAATGGAGCCAGCCTTCTGTGTACTAAGATCTCTGAAACCATGATCCCTCAAATAAACTTTTCCTCCACTACAGTTGTTCTCAGTCAAGTCCTTAAGTCATAGCAACAAAACAGAAATGTCGAGCATTTTATTTCCTATTGACCTTTCATAGTATAAATTGTAATGGACCTTTTCTCCCTCTCTGTGTTAGTCAGCTTTCTGTTTTGTGACTAAACACCTGAGTAAAAACAACTTAAAGGAGGAAAGATTTATTTTGGCTCATGGCTTCAGAGGTTTCAGTTCCATGGTCACATGGTTCCATTGACTCTGGGCCTATGGTGAGGCCCAGAGTCAATCACCTTAAGGGAGGGTGTAGTGGAGCAAAGCTGTGGCACCTGGGAAGCTGAAAGAGAGAGAGAGGGAGGGGAAGAGAAGAAGGGACAAGAAATATCCTTCCAGGGCACAGCCTCAGTGACCTTCTTTCAACTAGATCCCACTTCCAACAGTTTCCACCACCTCCCAGCAGTCCATTCAATTAGGAACCCATCGATAGACTACTGATGAGGTTAGAGTCTCATGATCCAGTCACTTTCCCAAACCCCACCTCTAAACATTGCTGCTCTGGGAAACAAGCCTTTAACACATGAGGATTTGAGGGATTTGGCGGGTATTCCAGATCCAAACCATAACATTCTGCCCCTACATGGTACAAATTGGAGTAGATCCTTTCTTCCTCCCCAACTCAGATTTCAGTTGAAATCTTCATGAGGCTATGTCTTCTGCCAGCCAGGCCATCTGACAGCCTTTGGAGACAGTGGTGTTCCTTGCTAATGTCTATTATCTGGAAGGCAAAGTTACCCACCAAAGTTATCCCCCTACATTTTCCTTTCTCTTTCAAAGTCATTGCCTACATAAGAAGGGATAAATACCACCTGGAGCCCTCTCTGCTTTATTTCTCCTTATGAATTTGAAGGAAACGAACATACAGATTCTTCTGACTTTATCTTCTTTCCTTACAAATCATTTTAAGTTACCCTCATCTAGTCAGGAAGCAGCACACCTCCAGAATGACCAATCATGATGGACTTACTCTGTCCCTGTCCTGCCAACACTGCCCCTCCTCCCCTGGCTGGTAAGTGGATGCCCTCCTCCCCACAATGTGGAATATCTCCTCCTCCTCCTCCTCCTTCAGCAGTCTTCCTGCCCTTTTATGGCATGTTCTTTCTTTACTAATCTCTTGAAGTTGTTCATAGCTCTTCTTCCTGTGTCTAGAATCTCACTGTTGGTTTCCTCTTGGGTCCATGCTTAGAAGAGTCCTTCACTACCTCTATGAGCTGCAGACAGAGGCAAACATTGAGGTCTTTCTTCACTCACTTTTAGCAGTCAGGTTTGTATTTCAGTGATTTCATCATAGTTGAGGAATGGTAAAAACATAATACAATTCTTAAACTTTAGAGAGCTATACAAATAGAAAGTAGTTACCGATGTAAATCTAAAATGTCTTTCCCAGAATATCACACACACAGACACACACACACACACACTCTTATAAGTTCTGGTTTTAGAAGATCAAATACAAGAATCAAGTAAGGTCTGGTTTAGAAGAACAGCACATTATAGGCATTTCTCCCTGCTTCTTAAACATTGTAAGTTTCAAACAATTGTACATACAGGCACTGTTTCTTGTTTAATTTTGAGATAAGAAAAATAGCAATCATAAAATCTTTTTTTTTTCCTTTAAACACCTACTGCATTAGTTGGGGTCCTTCAGAGAAACAGAGCCAAAAGGGTATATTTGTAAAATAAGGAATTGACTCACATGGTTATGGAGGCTAACCAGTCTTAGGATCCATAGTGAGAAGCTTAAGACCTAGGGATGTTTCAGTTAGAGATTGAGAGCAGAGGGGGAAATAAAAGAAACAATGTTCCAGGGCCTGGGGTTGTAGCTCAGTGGTAGAGTGCTTGCCTAGCACGTGTGAGGCACTGGGTTCAATCCTTAGCACCACATAAAAATACTACTCAGGGCTCCATCTGATTGGATGATCACTCATATTAAGGAGAGCTATCTGCTTTACTCAGTCTACTGATTCAAATGTTAGTCTCATCCAGAACACATTCACACACATACTCAGAATAATGTTTGACCAAATATCTGGGCACCCTGCAGCTCCATCAAGGGGACACTTAAAATTAACCCTCATATCTACTAAGTAATTATCTCACTTAACTGGCACAAAGATCCCATGTGAAAAATAGTCTTACTCTCATTTGCTCAATAGCTGTTTATTCATATATATATTTGCACAGTTTAGAGATGAGGAAACTGATGTTCAGAAAGTTAAAGTAACTTGTCTAAGGCAATACTGTTAATAAATGGCAGAACCAGGATTCCAACCCAGGCCTAAATACCTCAGCTGGGTACTCTTAACCAGTGTAGTCACTACCTCTCATTATTGGTGCTATATTTCCTCCCAAGTTCCTGGGGCTTTCACCTGGGTTGGAAGAGAACTGAAGGCATTAACCATTGCTCAAATCTCAGGGACAGCTTTGGCATGAGAGACTCATTCTTATCGTCACATGTCTGAACAGGTTGGGCTTGAGTGCAACTTGGAGCTACTACAAGGGTTCCACTTTCTTTTGCCTTTGAGGGGATCCACAGAACATTAATAGTTGCTATAGTTATTGAAATCTGCATACATGTGCTTTGTGTGATTAATAGTGTTCACAAAATCTCTGTTCTTTTTACTACCCAACTCTGCCTTGAGGAGAGCATGACAGGGTCAACAAAGGACTGTGAGCCGTCCCTTTTTAAACTGTTGTCCTCAAAGCCACCAAGCATGTCCTAGATTGTCTTAAATGTTCCCAGGGGCCAGTCTAGTCCTGTTCCATCCTTCCTCAAAATATTCCCATAAAACCAGATTAAAATGTGCATGAATCAATAGTTCAGCAGGTATGTGCTGTCTGCTGACTCACTAGTGGAATGGGTCAGGGTTTCCCCTTTATTTGGTCCCTGTGGCACATTCTGGTTGCTCCTGGAGTCCCTTTTATCATGACATCATAAGCAGTCCTTCAAGGGTTGCTCAGTTAGATTTGGAAATAGCAAAACTTTTCATTTTACAGAGGAGGAATCTGAAACTCAGGAAGATGAGTCCCTTATTCTAGTTCACACAGTTAAAAGCTAAGTCACTCATCTCCCAGGCAAAGCTTCAGGCACAGCCCACAGATACCAGTTCTATAGAGTGAGGCAGGTCAAAGAGCAAGCCATCTCCAAGGCAGCGTTTATAGGAAGGCACCAGGTTACACCACCCCCATGGGAGGTGAGCATATGTTTCTAATGTCCACTTATATGACCAACAATGAAGGTGTAGCACAAAGAAAGGTATCGGAAGAGAATGGGGATATAGAAGTTCTCTTATTGAAAGAAGCAGATTCCCTCTGGTCTGTATGCTTCAATGAAAGGACCAGGAAAGAGCTGAGATTCCTATCTGTCTGGAATTGCAGTGACTCACTTGGGGCCTCCATTCCCAGCAGAAGTGGCTTTGGCTCATACCATGTGTTTATAGAAAATCACTCATCAGACCATTTGCAGCATTGAATCCACCCAGTGGATTCTTCTACATGACACCTTTGCAGGCCTGCACGCATGCTTTTGGGTTCTTTGGGCTGATGCTTCTAACTCCGATCTCGATCTGGCTTTCTAGCTCAAGGCTTCTATTACTTCCTTAGCTGTGAACCAGATTACAGGAATGGAAGGTGGATTGTATGATTTCCAGCCAAGGACTCTAAGAATACTCTACCAGACAAACAGGTACACAAGGAATCTCAATCCCTGTTGATAAAAGTTTTCAAAAGAAAGGAAGATAAAACTTGTGTTTTTAAGACCACTCCACTTTTGCTCTTAAATGGTAAGGAGTAAGTGAATTTCAGGTGCTTTGCCAGTGGCGGAGGCTTTGTTGAGAAGGTAGCACATTTTAGAGGTGTATAAAGAATTTGGAAGGTGCTTGGATGCTTTGGAGACTTTGGTACAAAAATCTCACTGGTGCCCATGAACAGATCACATACTTCATGCTTGGCTGGGATTCTTAGAATTGGGAGGTCCATGTTCCTACCCAGACTAGTGACTGTCTGACATTTTCATAAAAACCCCTCTGAGCCCCAGTTTCTTGGTTCATAAGATGGAAGTACTAACACTTGCCTTGCCTACCTGTCCCAGTTGTCATGTTGGTCAAATAAACCCATGTGAAAATACTTTGTTAACAGTAGACTACAATCTTTATTTTTTCCTGTGATAAAGGAGATAATTTTTTTTTTTTGCTGGAAGTAAGGAAGGAGAACTGAGGAGAGTGATAGAGAACAGTAAAATGTCCCACTGGGACATCCAGAAGGGTACTGGACAGGTTGGAGCTCCTTATGGGACGAGAAACTGTGGATCTGTGTGGTCAACATTCTATCCTACTGGGAGACATACAATTGAGTTTTGGCTTGAGTTAGAAGCATCAGCCCACAGAACCCAAAAGCATGCATGCAGGCCTGCAAAGGTGTCTTGGGAAGAATCAGCGGTATTGACAAGGGAGTAAGTTACAATGGTGATCTGGGAATCTTAGCTGAACAGGGAAAGCACTGGAGAAAGGGGCACAGCTGAAAAATGTAAGGGGGCCTCAGAAGTGTTAGTGAGATGTAAGTATCTTGACCAGAAGAGAATTAGCTTACGAGATAGGCAATGGTGGTATGTTAGTCAGCTTTTTGTCATGCTGCTCTCCTCCTGGCCATCTGAAAGCAGAGAGAAAAACGAAAAGGCCACAGGGAAGAATGAACCCTTCCAGGGCACCCCCCCACCCATGACCTACCTCGTCCAGCCATGGCCCACCTATCTACAGTTACTACCCAGTCTATTCAAACTAAAATGGACAGATTGGATTATAGCTCTTGTAATCTGATCATTTCACCTCTGAATATTCCCGCATTAACACAGAAGTTTGGGGGTTACAACATATCCAAACCAGAACAGATGGGCAGGGTGTGGCTGGAGTTTAGATTTAATAGGTGGAAGACATCCAGGGATCTGAGTAGGGTAAAGGGTTGTACATAGGACAAGGGTGATGACCTGGAGGGCTACATGGGCACTGAAGATCCCCAGGTTGATGATTGGGAGGGGGATAGTTAGAACAGCATGACAGGATTACCTTGGAGAAGATGGGTAAATTGTCAGACCTGGGACTGACCATGGAGAGGATGAGAGCCTGTGGGTCATCAAAAGTGGAGATAGTGTATGGAAGGGCTAGAGGATGAGACTGATGTGCTTCAGGTAAGGGAGACCCAGGAAACAGATTTTAAAAATTTGATGTGAATTATATACAAAATGGTCATTTTACACGTAGCTGATCATCATGCTGGCCAAGGAAATTTTGGCTGAGACCTGTCATTTGGGGAACTCTTCAATGTGTCCCCAGAGAGGGAGGAAATATCTTTCTTAGCCTTGGCACCCCCAGTAGCATCAGTAGGCATTTATTCATAGTTTGTGAATCAGCTGATTATCTCTGGTGGGTTCTTGGACTTTTGCTGCCATTTGCTGTCTGGATCGCTCAGAGTTCTTCTGTCTTAACCCAGCTGGTAAGCAGTTAAATCTGAGATCTCAGAAGTTCAACAGTTGCCCAGTTTCTCCTTTCAGACAAAAACTTCAAAAACAAGTTTTTAATATTTATATTTACTTTATAAATATTTATAATAACTATTTTTCTTGAAAAACTTTCAAAATTACTTCACTTTTAATCGACACATAACTGTACATACTTATGGGGTACAATGTGGTATTTCACTAAATGTATAGTATAATGATCAAAACCAGATTTTTGTAAAGTTTTAATTCAGATCCTCCAACTGACTTCAATGTGTTGCCAAATTCTAGTTTCAGAAGAATGTAACAAAAGGATCACATCCTCTGTAGACTTGATATGCCTCACTGGCTGTTTCCTTGAGTGTTTTTCTCAGCAATTCCTGTAACCTCAGATGGCTGCGGGGAGGCATTGTGGATACAAACATTCAAGGGTGATTGGAGGTGAGGAGTATTTTGAAGTTGGAAGCTCCCGCTTATGGTTCCTCTATTTTTGAACACCAGAGGGCAATACAGTCATATTGAATAGTGGATCTACCTTGCTTTAGGACTGAAATCCTGGGGACCAATGATATATATTTGAATAAGTGTTGAATTGAATATTTGTTCATTTGAATATTTTGCTCAGATGTCTAAGAAAGTTACAGAGAAGGCTTTGGGGGCTACTTGGTGGATACCCATGCCAAGGGGCAGGGAGACCTGTAGGGAAGTGCTCATTACCATCCCACTTACTCCTGAGTTTGTCCCGTTCTAGTCATTTTTGAGGGAGGTTTGGATTGTGTCCCAGGTAAGAGCTACCTTGTTCAGGAATCTAGTTTCTTATTTCTAGGACTAATCCTTTAAATTAACTCCATTAGCTTTTTCCACTTAGTGTCTGGAAAGGAGGCTTGGACCTAAGAGAATGGAGGAAACTAAAAGAAGAGATGCCTGGGAAAGTTTGAGGGATCATAGAGGTCCTACTGTCATTGCTCCAATAGCAATGGGACTTCATTTATGGGTCCAGTTGACCAGTCTATGAATGTGGTCTTAGAATAGCTTTCCACTGACCATAGAGCATGCATGGTTTCTGGAACAATCCAGGAAACTTCATAAGGCCGCCGGAAGACTTTGGAAGGAGCAGGAGTAGAGCTATTGAAGGGGCCTGGGAGACTTGACAGGGAAGGCCCTGTTGAAGGAGTGGTTGTGCTTACCTCATGGGGAGTCCTGAGGCCTGTGAGAACAGTCTGCGTAGGAAAGGAACCCTGCCTGAAGTGGGCAGCACCATGATATGCCGCCAGCATCAGAGCCCATCTGATCTTGCACATCTGGAACCTGAGAATGTGTGTGTGCATATGTGTGTGTGTGTGTGTGTGTGTGTGTGTGAAGAATCTGCACTAGGTGACCTCACTTGTTCTGAAAGGGACCTTTACATTCTCATCCTCTAGAGATGCCGCTCAGCTTTACCCATGCAATTCTGGGCTCCTTCCAATAACACTCAGTGTTCTTAGCAAAGGCATGTTGTTAGTGACAAAAGACTGCTTACTCTGCATTATAGACAGCCTTGCAGACCAAAAACTATACTAATGGACTGTGTGCAATTTAATGAGCACTAACTGTTCATTTAAAAGAGAAAACATTGACAAAACAAGGGAGAAAGTATAAAAGAGGATGCAAGATCATTGCCATTTTCTTGATGAGCAAGTTGAAATGTACCTCTGCAAAGATCCCCTGTAGACATTTGTGGAAGATTGTGTAGAGATTTGTGGAAGGCCATGATCTACTTGGTGCAGAGACTAGAAGGCAGGCAGAGAGATATCTTGCTTCTCAAACCAGTGGGGTCTGGGGACAGCTTCTGGTCATGTGCACCAATAAAGAGGAATTCCCTTTGTCACTTATGATTCTCTTTCTTCATTCAGCCTTTTTTTATTTAACATGGATATGGAAGGATAATTTGGTAGAAGAGCACTTTGATTCCAGTTCCAGCTTTTAGTGGCTCAATCTTTGATATTCATGCTTGGGAGAAGTCACAAGGAAACCTGATGGGTTCTTTCTTTCTTAAATGAGAATGAGTGTCAAATAATGTATATGACTTGCAAAAGACTTAGGTATGATATAAGTGCAGTGTAAATCTCAAGAGGGAAACTTAGCATTTCTTTCTCTTTTAAAAATAAGTCTGTTACCTGGGCAGGGTAAGCATCCTTCTGAAGGGGGCTCCATTAGATTTAAGATGTGAAGATGTATCTTCAGGATTGTCTGATTAAACTAACACCAAATAGGATTAAAACCCATCATGTTTTGGTTTCTGTGTGCTCTTGCTTTTGAAAGCTGCTTGGCCACACTCAGATGGCAATTCGAAGAACAATCTGTTTGTAATTGAAACCCTATTAAAAGAGGCTTTTTTTCATTTATTTATTCTAATTAGGTTTACATGTCAGCAGATTGTATTTTGATTCATTGTACACAAGTGGAGCACAACTTTTCACTTCTCTGTGCACAATATAGAGCTACATCATATGTGCAGTCATACATGAACCTAGGGCATTGTTGTACATTGCATTCCACCATCTTTCTTGCCCCCATGTCCCATCTCCTCTCTTCCCTCCCTTTTGACCAAAGTTTCTCCATTCTTCCTATGCCCCCTCCCCCATTATGGATCAGCATCCACTTATCAGAGAGAACATTTTTCCTTTGGTTTTTTGGGATTGGCTTACTTCACTTAGCATGATGTTCTCCAACTCCATCCATTTACCTGCAAATGCCATAATTTTATTCTCTCTCAATGCTGAGTAATATCCCATTGTGTGTGTGTGTATATATATATATACACTGCAGTTTCTTTATCTATTCATCTATTGAAGGGCATCTAGGTTGCTTCCACAGTTTAGCTATTGTGAATTATGCTGCATTACTGTTTTGAAGTGGCTGCATTACTGTTTTTAAGTCCTTTGGGTATAGACCGAGAAGTGGGATAGCTGGGTCAAATGGTGGTTCCATTCTAAATTTTCTAAGGAATTTCCATACTGCTTTCCAGATTGGTTGCACCAATTTGTAGTCTCACCAGCAACGTATAAATGTGCCTTTTCCTCCACATCCTCGCCAACACTTGTTGTTGTTTGTATTCTTGATAACTGCAATTCTGACTGGCGTGAGATGAAATCTTAGTTTTGATTTGCATTTCTCTGATTGCTAAAGATGTTAAACATTTTTTCATATGTCTGTTGATTGATTGTATATCTTCTTCTGTGAAGTTTGTGTTCAGCTCTTTGGCCCATTTATTGATTTGGGTTGTTTGTTTTTTTGGTGATTAGTTTTTTGAGTTCTTTATATATCCTGGAGATGAGTGCTCTATTGGATGTGTGTGCGGCAAAGATTTGTTCCCAGAATGTTGGCTCTCTGTTCACTTCATTGATTATTTCTTTTGCTGAGAAGAAGCTTTTTAGTTTGAATCCATCCCATTTATTGATTCTTGCTTTTATTTCTTGCCCTGAAAGGAGTCATGTTAAGGAAGTCAGGGCCTAATCTGACATGATGAATATTTGGGCCTACTTTCTCCTCAATTAGGCATAGAGTCTCTAGTCTAATTCCTAGGTCCTTAATTCACTTTGAGTTGAGTTTTGTGCATGGTGAGAGATAGGGATTCAGTTTCTAAAAGAGGCTTTTGTCCTGAGCAGCAATCTTCCTTATTGTTGTCTTCTTCTTTTTTTTTTTTTTTGATACCAGGGATTGAACTCAGGGTTACTTGACCACTGAGCCATGTCCTCAGCTCTATTTTGTGTTTTATGTAGAGACAGGGTCTCACTGAGTTGCTTAGTGCCTCATCGTTGCTGAGGCTGGCTTTGAACTCGCAATTCTCCTGTCTCAGCCTCCCAAAGTGCTGGGATTACAGGCGTGTGCCACTGTGCCTGGCTTGTCTTCTTTTTTAGTTCACTAACATAAGAGACATCTCTGAGCTAATATGAACAGGGAGGAAGACATTGGCAAAATCAAAGATCAAGGTTCTGTTTTCAGACATTTTGTCAAACACATCTGTTGGATCTGAAGCCTCCTTGGTTTATTATAGCAATTTTTGACCTTAAATAAATGACAAGGTATTTAAATTTTTTTTTTTGATACCAAGGATTGAACTCAGGGTTACTTGACCACTGAGCCATGTCCTCAGCTCTATTTTGTGTTTTATGTAGAGACAGGGTCTCACTGAGTTGCTTAGTGCCTCACCGTTGCTGAGGCTGGCTTTGAACTCGCAATTTTCCTGTGTTTTATGACCACTTGAAATATATGGTATATTTCCAAGCAGAGGACAAGACTCAGTCAATATTTTTCAGTAACACATTTCTCAGACTTAGAGCTTTACTTAACCAAATAGATATTGTCCTTGACACCAGAGCTGCAAGTTGGACCTCATTAGAGAACACACTTATTGGTCATTCCTTCTTTAAAGACATTACTCCATTTTTACTTGAGCTTTAACATATATACCACATATTTCAGTCACAGATTGGTAAGCAAGGAAATACAGCAGGCAGAAGTCCCTTGGAATTATAAGCTCTTGAAATACAACTCTGAAATGAGTTTTAGCTACAGAATCAGCCACCCCGGTTTCAAAGTCTGAGTTAATTCTTCACTGGCTGGCAACCGTGGGTGTTTCCTTTAACCTCTCCGTCTTATATTCCTCCTTTATAAATGAGGATACAAAAGCATCCACTTCAGTAGAATAAGTAGGATTTATTCAGGAACTGTTGCAATAGGAGAAAAGAGAACTCCAGCATAGCACTGGGTTCCATTCTGAATCCAGTATGAACCAGTTGAGATTTATAGCCCCCAACAGAATCGAAGTCAGTAGATAGAAAATTACTAAACATAAACACCAAGAATAGGGAGGATTCTGGTTAAACAGACCTCATAAAATTCTTGTTGAAGGCAAGTCAGGGTGATTGAATATCAAGGATGGGAGATAAGGAATTTAATGAGATATTGAGGGTTGTCAGAGATTGAGATAGGAGGGAGATTCTCTCTAAACTGACAGCATATCTCTTCCTACAACTGGGTAGCACAGGCCAGACACAGAGAGAAACCCAGGGGCTCTAAGTCTAAAGGAAAATCTGAGCAATCTTCAGTTAAGGAGAGTCTTTGTCAATAGTATTGTGAAGTCAATAACATTGTAATATCATTTTTAGACAACTCAGGATGTAAAGAAAAAGAAATTGTATCATCTCACCACTTTATACTTTTGTAGGGCTTAAATGAAATAATCTAGTTAAAGTGATAGTTACTGTCTTTGTCATCACCATTACCACCACTATCGCCATCACTGTCACCGTCACCACCACCTCAGGATCCTCCATAATACCCAGTACAGTGCCTTGCAGTACATGAGAACAGGGGAACAATTTCCATTTGTGGTATAATTCATGCAGCCTATTGATGAACTATAGACTTGGGATTATATCTACCCAGATCACACATTCAAATCCTTAAAGCAGGGTACTTGGTTCTGATTTAGAAAAACAGGAGAGAGTAACTTCTTAACGAGTGCCCAAACTAACCCTAGAAAACAATCTGCATATAAACATTCCTAGTATAATGCCTGGCACATCACAGTAGACATTTGATAAAGGGCCTGGAAGATAAAAAGTGTATTTTAAGGGTCTGGGTTGTGGCTCAGAGGTAGAGCGCTTCCCTCGCATGTGTAAGGCACTAGGTTCAATCCTTAGCACCACATAAAAATAAAAATTTAAAAAAAAAAAACTATTGAAAGTCTAGAACAAAACTGATACTCTACTCTTTAAAAAAAAAACAGTGTATTTCAAGATTAAAAAATGTATTTTATTACAGTTATGCAGACGATTTGCTGAAAACCCAAGACAGGAGTGTTGTTTTTGGATGTTCCTTCTTGAGTTAAACTATATAAAAACAAATTTTATTTTGTGTCTAAGCACACAGATGCCATTATCTTCATTAAGTGTTTTCTTAAGAAACCCAGGAATGGAAAATTCTTCCAGAGAGCTGCCCAGTCAGCAGGTGTTTCCATATTACTTAACTGAAAACTCTCTGCATCAGATTTCTCTGCTGTGGGGTGAACAACAGCTCTCAACCCAGGAAGATCTTTAAAACCTCCCAAGGAGTCTTTTAAAAATGCCTGAGACTAGCCCCACTCCACTAGATTATGTTTTGGAATAATCTGGGTGGGCCCCATGCATCAAAATTCTTAAAATCTTTCTGATTGATTCTAAAGAGACTTCCAATCTAGTTCTTTCCCCTCATCTCTCCATGGTTCTATTCTTTCTGTGTATTTATAGATGTGAGCACATTAAAAATCTCATCCTCTTCTCATGAAAATAGAAGAGAGAGCAAGAAAATGGAGGAAGGAATGAGGGGAGAGAAAGAGAAGGTACTGAGGAATGAGATTGATCAAGTTATGTCCCATGCATCTATGAATGTGGCATAACGAATCCCACTGTTACATATAATCATAATGCACCAATAAAAACAAATTTAAAAATTTCATCCACGTTGTAACTTCTTAAAAGAGTTATTAGGGTATTATTATTATTACCCTAATATCCACATTGTAACTTCTTAAAAGAGACATTTTTAACTTTGGAAAATTAGAAAACATAATAGGAATTATGTTTTTGGATGATTTGATTTGCTCTCCTGAAATGTATAAGCACTACATTTTACAGAAGAATTGCCAGAATTATTCTATAGTTACATCTAAGATATTGCTGGAGTGGTAACTAACATCTTCTTTCTTTTTCATAAACCAATCATTTGTCTTTTTCTTTTCTAAATTTACTCAACACAATGAATCTTGACCAGTTTATATATTCTTTTGAAATTTATAATGTTATGGCATGAGTTCCATTTAATAATAATAAGTGGCATAGATGTAAGAGGTAACAAAAATTGTAACAGTGTAGCAAAAATGCCTTTATTCATTGTGTTGGACTGTCTTTGGATTAGGATTTATTTGTTGGAACTATGTATTATGGCACATCCCATGTTCAAAATGAGTGGTGTTTGAGCCTGTTGAGGTATGAAATGTACATTAAAGACTCTGTACTCTAAAACTCATGTATTAGATTGTTTTGGTTGAATATTCAAATAATTCATCTGGTACCATTGCAGATTCTGTGCTAATGTACTAGTCATTTCTTATAATACCCTAACCAAATGTGACAATTGACAGAGGTATATAAAAGTCCTTAAGAGTCCCTAAGGGAACAGTCAAGAGCCCATCAATGAAACAAACAAGGAAGATTAGCATTTAACTGCCTCTCACCTCCACCATGGTTCTCTGCCACCTTCCTACCTCACAGAAGGGCCCCTTTAGTTCAATCATGGAAGATCTTCTGAGCTCTATTCAAAATGTGAATGGTTTATCTCACAACACTTTTACATGTAGTGCATATGATATTAAAGAGTTGTTTATGTGCTTTCCTTGAATCACTTGCTTTTACTAACATCATTTGAAACTCACACCTTCTAAAACATCTCACCTGGCTAAATGGAATATGATTCTACTAATTTCTGCTGTATTGTTTGATGATGTATCAGAAACTATCTATGTACAGGCACATAATGACATCCCATGCATGGCAGCACATGTCAATGTCCCTTTTATTTCTCTAGTATAAGCGCCAAGGGCTTTCAATGTTCTCTTGCACCTGCCTGGAATATATTTCTTCCTATCATCAACCTCTTCCCCTAGTTATATTCAGATCTTGGTTGTTTTTGTTCTGAGAAGCTTTGTCTGATCTTTCTCTGTTCACTGACATATATTTTGTAGCATCTCTCCAAAGTCTCACTTATATACTTCCTGAGTGACTGATTACTCTCTCTCTTTTGGAGGGCTGTTATCTCTGTGACCCACAAACTCTGTGTCTATGTTTATTTTTGTTTATCAGTATATATATAGAGTTCAGTCCAGTGTCTAGCTCCAATAGATGACTATTTGTTGAATGAACAAGTGAATTAGAAACTATGATTTCTCTTTGAAGCATAGCTATAGTTTCACTTTACTCAAGAGTTTTGCAATAAATTTTTAAAAAAGCGAATAGTTTATGCAATACTTACAAATTAGTAGTTTAAGGAGAGTTAATTAATTGTACAAAATAATAAATTTTATTAAAATATGTGATATAAAACTGAATTTTAAAAACACAAATTGTAATTTTTTTTCTGGTACTGGGGATTGAACCCAGGGCCTTGAACATGCTACGCAGGCACTGAGCTACATCCCCAGCCCTATTTTTTAAAAATTTTACTTTGAGATAGGGTCTCTCTAAGTTGCTGAGGCTTGTCTCAAACTTGAGATACTCCCGCCTTGGCCTCCTGAGAAGCTGGAATTACAGGGATGTGCCACCATGCCTGGTTCATAAATTCTTTCTTTTTTTTTTTGGTACTGGGGATTGAACTCAGGGGCACTCAACCACTGAGCCACATCCCCAGCCCTATTTTGTGTTTTATGTAGAGACAGGGTCTCACTGAGTTGCTTAGTGCCTCCCTGTTGCTGAGGCTATCATAAATTCTAATAAAAGCTGTCTGTAATCTCACTTTATCAATACAGCAACTATTTCCATTTTATTAAAATACATAGTCCTTAAGCTGAATTTATGCCAGAACTTGAGTATGTAAGTCTCATTAGTCTACCCCTCCCCATTCCTGATGATGGGCTGCTTCCTAGCCTGGCTGGAGATCAGGATTTACCAGAAAAGTTCCTATATTCCTTGGTATCTGAAAAACCAATGCCCTCTAGAGGCGAAAGTGTTTTAGGATGTTCCAGTAAAACAGCCCTAGGCCTTGTTACCGGTCTGCTGAGCCGCACACAAACTCCACCTACAGACTCAGGAGCCACATTTAGAAGTAGCATCCATCTTATTTAAGACTTTGAATCAGTAAGATCTTAACTGAAATCGTAGGAACTGTTTTCTCATGTGGCTTTTTACATGACAGTTTGGACATTGTTTTAACAAGCGACTCAACTACTGTGACTCCACGCCTTCTGAAGAAGACTGGGGTACAATGTACTGATATGAAAATACTTGGATTTATATAGTGAGCAATTTACATTTCCCCCTTATAAATGTTGCATGATCTTTCCAGCAATTAGAAATCAACTGACTAGTACTAGCCTTAGACCAAAACTAACCAAATAAATGAAAAAATAAGTAAATAAAATTTCAAAGGACTAACTCCATAGGGGAAGAGATTAGCACGTTTTCTTGATGGAAAGTCCTGGTGGACACTCTGGGACAGTTCCACATAGAGTTGGTTGAGTCAGGCACTACTTGACAAAGGATGAAAACTAGAGGTAATATATATTTTGGTATCAGTAGATGTCTTGTAATACCAAACTGTACAGTCATGCATGTTTTATTCTCTCTTTGTTATGGTTTCCAGAGGGATAACAAATTGGCTGATAGAGTAGCTACCGAAAAGTAACCTGACTCCACTGACCTGCTCAACTCCTGCTTGGGAATGATGGAAAGGAGCAGCCGTTTGCTCTGAACAGTGGAACAGGTATGGAACAGCTCTTTTCATGGTTGCCTTCTTTTATTTCTCTGCACACCTACTTTCAGATCAGTTGAAAAGAGCAAGTTGTTCCTGTTGGAGAGGAGAATTGGATTCATAGGAACAGGTACGGTGGGTTATTTGGAACAATTTCAAATTGCCTCATCTTCGGTGCTGTTTATATAAATACTAGAGCAATTACGGGACTTTTTTTTTTTTTTCAAATTGCATATATGTAATTGTGCTAGGAAGAGTGGTTACTTTTAACACAGGATTAACATTTTGGGTGTGTTTAGCTTTAAGACTAATTATTTGGATTATGGAGATTTTAATCCACTAAATAGATTTCCATAAAGGAATAGAGAAGTAACAATGAAATGGTGATGCATGTTGGTGTCCCCAGTGACAACCCTTGGGACTAAGTTTGCTATGTTTAATGAGTTAATAGCCCCTGCCCACATTCATGTTCTCCATCATGAAGGGACCCTGGCAAGAAATGCATAGCTTGATTTTTTCCATTTTCAAAATTCACATAATACATAGGTAAAGCTTCTTTTGCTTTGAGGGGAATATTTTATTTCAACAGAAAAAAATGTATAGTAGCACTCTAAGGACCCCCGGAATTAAAATTTTTTAAATATGCTTTATTTTGAGTCAATGCCTGTCGTCAACAAGGTGCTGTACCTTCTTTCAATTATACATAACTATTATCTAGAAACAGGGGAGCAGCATAGAGCTCAGCAGTGAATATATAGTGGCTAATGCTTTAAGAAATTATGATATTAATGGAGTTATAACTCAGCTAAAGAGTAATCTAAGTTCAGAAGCTAAATTATCATGTACTGGATGATTAAAATCAAATTACTTAATGACTTTGCATGGCAAAATTTCCCCCAATAGGATGGCTTGTAGATGGAAGACTATGAATAAATAATAAAGACTTGAATTTTGCATAAGAATATTAGAATTCAAAAGACTACAGAAAAAGAATTAATCAAGGGTATTTTATATAAGGAATTAAGTAATGTTATGGCTTCATAATTTATTTAAGATTATTTGGGAAGCATTTTTACAAGACGTTTTCACTAATACTCTGTAGTTACTATGTTCTCAAGTATAAGATCTTTATTTAAATACTTTAAGCATTTGAATGTATTATTCTATTGAATCTGAAGTCAAATGTCATGTAAATCAATAATATATGAGGAGTCTGACTTCTAGCTCAACAAGGAGGCAGGAAAAGTATGTCGTTGCTACTTGATGCATAACACAGCTTTGCAGTCTTCCTTTTTGTTGCATTCTATATGATCAGCCAATTATTGGTCAACCTATCTTTTTCTTAAGTTCCAATATAATGCAAATGGATTTTTTAAAAAGAACCTTAATTAAGAGATATCACCTGTCTAAAAAGAAATCTTTGGGGAATAGGGCAGAGAAGACAATAAATACAGTAAGTGCTCCATACCACTTATTGTTAGTATGGACCAATTCACATCATAAAGCAAAAGACGGCTACTGGATTTCACTTAGCAGAAATAAATTATAATGTGACTAGATTTGAAGGGAGGTACCAGGAATTGAACCCCCAGGGGTGCTCAACCACTGAGCCCTTTGTATTTTTTATTTTGAGACAGGATCTCACTAAGTTGCTTAGAGCCTCACTAAATTTTAGCTGAGGCTGGCCTTGAACTCGTGATCCTCCTGCCTCAGCCTCCCAAGCCACTGGGATTTCAGGCATGTACCACCACTCCCAGCATGTAATTAGATTTTTAAGTGAAGGGATGATTGAAAAATATATATAAACCAAAGAAATAGCTTGTTACCCTTCTATTTTGTAAGTTTCTGCATATGAAACTGAGAAATGGAATCAGCCTTCTTTTCTTCCCATTGAGAAGAGTGTGGAAAAGCATGGGTCTGGGGCAGGGTTGCATGAGCCCCAGGATGCTTCCAGGACATTCTCTGGAAGGGCTTAGGCACAGCCCCCAACTGAGACCATCTCCCTTGTTCCATACCTTGGATATTTTTGAAGGAGGCAACCTTCCAAATGGTGAGCAGCTATATACTAGTGCTCACCATGGTTCCAAAGGACTTTGCCAGGCTCCCTGGGCTGCTCTTGTCACAATTGGAAAGGATCCTGGACCAGTCCAGGCATTCTAACCTCTAGGAACCTCAGTGTCTTCCTGAAGAGTATAAATGCTAATGGCTAGACAGTTTTGCTCACAGATGTTGGTGTACCTAGTAAAAGTGATATCTAATACAAAATCTAATATACCTCTTCCCATCACCCCCTAATCAAAAGGGAAAATAAATAAAAATCAGAAGTTTTGGAATGAAGAAGGAAGAGTGTGTTATTTCATAAGTGACAAGAACAAGTTTAGGATAGACTAGAAAGCCTCAGGGCTATGGGCTATATGGTTTCTATAGTCCCAAGAGTTGTCACAAGACTCTTTGGAGATGCTTTAGGCAGTTTTGACCCAGTGGCCAGGAAATCTTCATTCCTACGTGATTTACAAACTGCACTCCTAGCAGAAGTTTCAAAGTTTTTGTGTGACCCATGCATTCTTCTATTCTTACCCATCCTCTTTCCTAACTCTCCTTTGGGGACTCTCTCTTTGTCTACCTATAAGTTCAGTGGCTGCACTGAGGGAAGAAATTACACTGTAGCCCTTAGATCCCATTGTACACTCATGAGCCCTCTCGCCCTAGAAACAGCAGCACGGGCCCCTTATGACCTAGAGACAGGAGCAGTGCCAGGCTGTTTTGGTTTAGTGTCATCACTACTCAGAGTTCTTGTGAGGATTCAATGAAATATTGGTTGTGGAAAACGATTTGTGAATTGTAAAGCATCTTCAAATATCGAGTATTAATATAGCACACTAGCAAGAACTTAGGCTTTAGAATCAGGCAGCTCTGAATTCAAGAGTCCCTGTGTAAATCTGAGCAAATTATTTTACTTCAGTTGAACTCAATTTCCTCAGTTATAAAATAAGAGAGCAATACATAAGGGGCAAATCCTTGTTACCTCTTGGGGGCTATCAGGTAGTTTTCTTCTGAGAGCCTGCATAGGGCTGAGAATGTGGCTCAATGGTAGAATGCTTGTCTGTCATGCATAAGCCCTGGATTTGATTCCCAGCACTGAAAAAAAAAAAAGCCTGCATAAGGTGGAAGTAATCATATTATGAACTTATTGTGATTTAAACCTTAAGGCTCTTTGGGCCTCAGATGACTTGCTGAAGGTCAGACTCGGTTTCCTCTCACTATGTGTTCCAGGATGATGTATAAACTCTAGGGGTTAATTTATCATTCTTCTGAAGGGAAAAGGCAAGAGCAGTCCTCAGAGAAAGGCAAATCATCATTGGAATAGTAAGACACAATTGTCATGTGGGCCAGCACTGAAAACTCAATGATGTGACCAGTATTCCCTTCCTCAAGAAAAGCCTGCATGGGATACCAAATCATAACCAAAGGTGGTTTGATGAGTCAAATGTTTAAGAACTTGAGAAGGAAATTGCTGGGTGGCTTTCTCTCAAGCAGAGCTTCCCGGCCAATGGAACCTGAATCCGTGGGCTCTTCACCTCAGTTGTGCTTAGATGGCCCAGCCAGCATTTGCTTCTGCATTTTCTTTTCTCTTCATGTTCACATCTAATCACTCTTTTGATTAAAAACATAAGAGAAACCTGCTGTTACATTTATGTAGTTATCAGCTTCCAGCCATTTTGCAGGCCTACGAGAGATTTATCTCTCTAAAATGACTATAAGATAGCTCTTCCCCGATCCATTATCCACTGACTTTCCTGTTCAACTCTCAAAAAGTAATTTTGTTTCTCTGAACTCCTGGGGGTCCCTTCCTGATGCCCTCAAGTGTTGGTATCAGGATTAGGTAATATGACACATAGATGGTGCTCAGTAAGTGCTAGTTCCCTGTCACCTTCCTTTTCATGCAGACTAACATTAGGACTGTATACCACTGAAGTTATGAAGATTAATACAAAAATAGAGTTATAGCCCTTAAGAACTTCAGAAGTACGGTTGTGAAGAGAGACACGTGACTGGGCAATAACTTTTTGCTGGGCATGATAACTTCACTGTTCCCAGGCCCATGAGCTATGGGGATAAATGTGGCCTCACTGGTTTTCATTCTACTCTGCTGATAGATCTTACCTGTATAACCACAGAACTCTACTTCCTGCAAACTTCTGCTAAAGATATGCCAAGGCTAAGGAGACTTGCAGAGAGGGTCTTGGATGTTCACCCTTCACCCTCATCATCTCTATTAGCATTAGTCCCCATTTTTTATTTGGATCATTTTAAAAACTTTTTAATTATTCCTTTTAAGATATACATGACAGTACAGTGTATATAGATCATTGCTTTCTTAATCCTATCTAACTTTAAGCCCCTCCCTGCCTCCTACCCTCACCCTTTCTGGCGCTTGTGGGTACTATGTCTTTCTTACACTGGGATTCGGAAGTTTCCAATGATCCCAGACATTTCTGAGCATCTCCAGGAATGTTGCAAACATTTTCAGAAGTGACTGTGGGCCATCTGAGACTATCCTTCTCAGCAGGCCAGGGGTGAGGAGCAGCAGTGTCCCCTGACTGCTCTGCCACATCCTTTGCCTCTGCTTCCTGGGTAGGAAAATGCTGGCCTGATTCTGCCTGAGTGCTGACTCTCCCTGTGATGAGGTTTTAAAGTCCTAAACCTTTGTTCCTTTATCCCTTAACACGAAAACATCTCTTTGGTCTTTACCTTCTCTCCTCAGAGGAGAAAAAGCATGTTGTTGGCCAGAGCAGGGGCCAGTGGCCATTGTCTGGTCTAGACTCCCCTCATCCTGTCTCTGAGCCAGATTGTCCCTCCTCTTTCAGCCTCCAAACCCAGAAGTCCTCTTTCATCCTGGTTTATGTAAATAGATGAACAAGAGAGACACTGGGTCTGAATCCACATGGGTTCAAAGTTAGGCCTGGATGTCAGGACCAAAATAGAAAAAGATATACCAAGTTCTACAGAGATAAATAGTATAGTAGTATTAGAATCTCAGACTTGGCCCTTTCTGCGAGTTGTCTCTCACTTAAAGTCTACTCTTAGCAACTTTTAGGAATATAATACATGATTATCAACTCTAGTCACCATGTTGTACAATAGATTTCTTAAACTTATCCTTCCTGTCTAACTAAAATTTTATGTCCTCTGTCCATCATTTCTCTGACCACCCCCCACCTCCACTCTAGGGAAACCATTATTCTACTCTCTGCTTCTGAGTACAACTTTTTTGGATCACACATGTAAATGAAATCCTGTGTGATTATTATTCTGTGTCTGGTTTATTTCATTTAGTATGATGTCCTCCAGGCTCATCCATACTTTTGCAAATGACAAGATTATTTATTTCATAAAAGTGAATTGAGTTGGGTATGGTACTCTTGCCTGTAATCCCAGCAGCTTGGGAGGCTGAGGCAGGAGGATCACAAGTTCAAAGCCAGCCTCAGCAACTTAGCAGGGTCCTAAGCAACTCGGCAATATCCTGTCTCTAAATAAAATATGAAAAGGCCTGGGGATGTGGCTGAGTGTTTAAGTGCCCCTGGATTCAAACTCTGGTTTGTTTATACACCATATCTTCTTATTCCAATCATCCACTGACAGACACTTAGGTGTATTCCATATCTTCATGTTGTGGATAGTGCTGCAATGAACATGAAAGTGTGGATATTTCTTTGACATATTGATTTCATTTCTTTTGTACTTACACCCAGAAGTGGGATTTGTTGATATGCTCTTAGCATTAGCAGCCAATGACTTTGGGGATTTTGCCACTCAGCAAGATATTAGAATCCCAGTCAAAGGAGCTAGCAGAATGACTCCAGTTCTTTGCTTGCCCACCAAGCCACACAGAAGGCCTTATATTCCAAATCCTATTAATTCATGACATGTAGTGTGACTTGTAGAGAAACCTGTTGGCTACCTGCATTATTGAGAAACATTACGTGGATATGTCAGGCAGAAAATTATTAGTACCTTGAGAGAGAGAGAGAGAGGTGATGGTGGAGGAGAGGTGACTGGGAAGGAAGTAGGAAGGTGCCAATTACTCAGGTAATTTTTCCTTCAGTTGTGAAGAGTGAACAAAGTTGTAATTCCAACATAGGACTGAGCTATGGGGTTAGGATGACATAGACCCAAGCTTTGAATTGCTTACTCCCTAGGAAAATTCAGGTGAGAATGGGTGAGAAAAGTAAGGCGGAGCAGAGGTGAAATAAATGCAGCAATTTGCTGAGTGGCTGCCAGTCGGTGTGCATGTCTGATTTTGTAGTGTGGTGGGTAGAATCAGGGTTCCTTCTCCTCTGCCCTTGTGTGAACCAAGGTTTTGTAGCTTTGTTGGGAGAGAGGAATGTGCCACGCCACATGGAGAGCCCTTGACCTTGCACAGTTGTACCCATGGGCAGGCTAGTTCTGTCCTCAGAGCCTTCAGGGCTGCAGGTGTCCATCTCCCTTCACAAGTGCCTGCCTTCTCATCTTGAGAAAAGTGGAAGGCTCAAAAACACATTTTGAAGCTCTTGATATTGTTCTCCTTAATTGAATTCCTTAGGACCACCAGCTCTTGGGATCTCAGAGGACTCTAAGACCACCAGGTCCACCAGGTGACATCCTGTGACTTCTCCCCTTGCCTGTGGTCATGAACCTAGTGGGAGCAGGGCTGGGAAGTTTGCTCTGTGTATCCCACCACTGGGATGTGCATGCCCAGCTCTTTTGATGCACCACTGTCAACCAGGAATTCCTTGTGCTGCTCATGAGCGTCTCCAAAGCCTGACACTACCTCCTCAGCCCTGGTATATTGATTCATTCACATCTATTCTCTCTTGTAGCAGTTATTTCATAAGGCCCAAAGCCAAGAGATGATTTTCAAAGAACTTTGGTCAGATGAGCTTCCAGTTTCCAGTAGTTTTTGTTTGTTGTTTGGTTTTGCTTTTGTGATAAAATATTATGTTAGTCAGATTTTTTTTTTTTTTTTGCTGCTGTGACTAAAAGATCCAACTAGAACAATTGTAAAAGAGGAGAAGTTTATTTAGAGACTCACAGTTTCAGAGATCTGAATCTATAGACAGCAGACTCCATTCCTTGGGGCTCAAGGTGAGGCTGAGCATAACGGCAGAAGAGCACGGCAGAGGGAAGCAGCTCACTTAATGATCAGAGAGCAGAAAGAGAGAGATCTCCACTTGCCAAATACAAATATATACCCCAAAGCCATGCTCCCCAATGCCCCACCTCCTCCAGCCACACTCCACCTGCCTGTAATTACCACTCAGTTAATCTTATCAGGTGATTGTCTCACAGATGAGCTTATGGCTCTCATAACCCAATCATTTCTCCTCCTAACCTTCTCGCATTGTCTCACACATGAGTTTTAGGGGGCACCTCATATCCAAACCATAATATATATATGTAACAAAATTTACCCTTTTAACCATTTTAAGCATGTAAGTACATTCACTTTATTATCTAACCATCACTACCAATTATTTCCAGAAATTTTCATCATTCAAAACAGAAGCTCTGCACCTGGTAAGCAACAACTTCCCATTTCCCACTCCCCCCAGCCCCTGGTGTCTTCTATTCTACTGTTTGTCTCCATGAATTGGCCTGTTCTGGGTACCTCAGA
>PVHX01024191.1:0-18517 GCA_004024805.1 Geosciurus inauris
TTTTTTTAATATTTTTTTAGTTGGAGATGGACACAATGTCTTTATTTTATTGCTTTGTATGTGGTGCTGAGGATCGAACCCAGGGCCTCACGCTTGCAAGGCAAGAGCTCTACCGCTGAGCTACCATCCCAGCCCTGGTTATGTATTCTTGCAATAAGAACTCAGTTTGGAGCCGGGCGCGGTGGCTCAAGCCTGTAATCAAGCCTGTAATCCCAGCACTTAGGGAGGCTGAGACAGGAGAGTCGCGAGTTCAAATCCAGCCTCAGCAAGGGTGAGGTGCTAAGCAACTCAGTGAGACCCTGTCTCTACATAAAACACAAAATAGGGCTGGGGATGTGGCTCAGTGGTCGAGTGCCCCTGAGTTCAATCTCCAGTACCAAAAAAAAAAAAGAACTCAGTTTGGTTATTTAGAAATATTTTTGTAGAGTTTATATAACACTAATTTTTACTTTTTCCTCCTCCATGGTGTTGGGGATCAGACCCAAAGCCTCATGAATGCTAGGGAAACACTCCACTACTGAGCTACATGCCATATCCCCTTCACCCCAATTTTCATTTTTTTAATTTAGTTTTGACACTGACCATACTGAAATTTAACCAAGAAAGGTTGTAGCAAAATATCATTGAATTTAAGAGTAGAATGTTGGTTGCCAAGAGCAAGGTGGGGGGTGCTGGGGATTTACTGTTAATGGATACAATTTCAGTTTTACAAGATGAAAAGGAAATAGAGATGGATAGCAATGGTGGTTACATAACATTATGAATTTTTACTACCACTCTACACTTAAAAAAGGCTAAGATGGTAAATTTTGTGTATTTTGTGTATCAAGAATTTTTTAAGAATTGATATTTAGCAGCCTGTGAGAAGTACTTTTAGAAGAAATAGGTGATGCAGTTAGAGCAGTGGTTCTCAGCAGAGATGATGCAATGGAATCAACTAAGGAGGTCATGTGAACATTTCATTTCCCAGGGTTAAACAAACTAGATCAGTCAAATCCATCTATATGGATAGGCATTGACTATTGAAGATTTTAAGCACCCTAGGGAATGTGAAAATCACTTGGGATATCTTCTGCTTTAAATACTACTTTATATTAAAATTATTTTTCCTGACATTAAGGTCATGTTTTGGTTGCTACTGTTTCCAATTTCTTAGGGGCTTGACTTACAAGGGATCTGGAGTAGACATTGCAGCTGGAAATACGCTGGTTAAGAAAATAAAGCCTTTAGCAAAAGCCACCTCCAGACCAGGTAAGTCAGATCCTGTACTTTGTTCATTTATTAACTGACAGCTAAACCCCTAGTCATCTGCCTTTTTTGGTTTTGTTTATTTATTTAGGTACTAGGGATTAAACCTAGGGGTGCTTTACCACTGGGGTACATTGCCAACCCTTTTTTATTTTGAGACAGGGTTTCTCTAAGTTACTTAGGGCCTCAGCCTCCCAAATTGCTAGGATTACAGGTGTGCACCACCACACCTGGCTCATTTGGCTTTCTGTCTGTAAAATAAAGTAAAGCATTTCTATGATGTTATTACTTTCTTTTCTTTCTTTTTTTTTTTTTTTTTTCATTACAAACTCTTTGAAATCATTTATTGGTTGTACTTTCAAGGCTTATTCTCCTGATGTTATTACTTTCTTTACCAGTTCTTGGAGCATATGGTTCTCCCACCCATTTTTGGTTCCAGACAGCTGTTTTAGCCATTCTTATGAAGAAGTAGTATAAATATCTGTGTTTGATTGATCTATTATAATGCAGTAAGTGATTAGTGTCCTCTCCAACAGGCTGTGACGTAGATCTTGGAGGTTTTGCTGGCCTTTTTGATTTGAAAGCAGCTGGTTTCAAAGATCCTCTTCTGGCCTCTGGAACAGATGGTGTTGGAACTAAACTGAAGGTAGACACTGCTGTATTTCAGGACCTTTTGTGAAAGATGAGAGAATTTCCTGTATATCAAATACCTATTTTTTTCTCTTCAGATAGTTAAAAAGAACTGCCAAATAACCATATGAATAAAATGCCGTGCGTTTCCAACAACAAAATAGTGTTTGGGCTATCTTTGAGTGGAAGGGCATTTTAGGGAATAAAAAGGGATAGTTTCAGACCAAGTTGCTTATCAAAAATTTAGTGTTCTTTTGTCTTGAGATGTTAAGAGCATCTGGCCAGCTCAGCCCGCCGCGCCGCGCTCGGAACAGCTCCGGCCGCTGCGCCACCTGGCTCTTGTATTCCTTGTTCTCAGCGGGCTCTGGGGGCTCCGCGCCGCGGCCGTTAGTCATGTCGGATTCTGGAAGTTACGGTCAATCTGGGGGTGAACAGCAAAGTCACTCTTCCTATGGAAATCAAGGCAATCAAGGCTATGGACAACCACCACAAAGCTATTCTGGCTATGGACAAACGACTGATTCTTCATATGGACAGAACTACGGTGGTTACTCCAGTTATGGACAAAGCCAATCAGGTTATTCACAGTCCTACGGTGGTTATGAGAATCAAAAGCAGAGCTCATATGGCCAGCAATCATATAATAACCAAGGACAACAAAACACGGAATCATCAGGAGGCCAAGGTGGAAGAGCGCCTTCGTATGACCAGTCAGACTATGGTCAACAGCAAGGCTCATATAACGAGCAGTCAAATTATGAACAGCAGCATAATTCCTATAATCAAAACCAGCAGTCATATCATTCACAAAGGGAAAACTATAGCCACCACACACAAGATGACCGTCGTGATGTGAGTAGGAATGGAGAAGATAATAGAAGATATGGCGGGTCACAGGGAGGAGGTAGAGGGCGTGGGGGATATGACAAGGATGGAAGAGGTCCTATGACAGGATCAAGTGGTGGTGACTGCGGTGGCTTCAAAAATTTTGGTGGTCACAGGGAATATGGACCAAGACCAGATGCTGATTCAGAATCTGATAATTCAGATAACAACACAATCTTTGTGCAAGGACTTGGGGAGGGTGTGTCTACTGATCAAGTGGGAGAGTTCTTTAAGCAAATAGGTATCATCAAGACAAACAAGAAGACTGGAAAGCCAATGATAAATCTTTACACAGACAAAGACACAGGAAAGCCAAAAGGGGAGGTGACAGTGTCATTTGATGATCCTCCTTCAGCTAAAGCAGCCATTGACTGGTTTGATGGAAAAGAATTCCATGGCAACATCATTAAAGTGTCCTTTGCCACCAGAAGACCTGAATTCATGAGAGGAGGTGGAAATGGAGGTGGGCGGCAAGGCCGAGGTGGATATAGAGGCCGTGGAGGCTTTCAGGGAAGAGGTGGTGACCCCAAAAATGGGGACAGGGTTTGTCCTAATCCGTCATGTGGAAATATGAACTTTGCTCGAAGAAATTCTTGTAATCAGTGCAATGAGCCTAGACAGGAGGATTCTTGTCCCTCAGGAGGAGATTTCTGGGGGAGAGGCTACAGAGGTCATGGGGGCAGAGGTGGAGACCGAGGCAGCTATGGTGGAGACAGAAGTGGAGGTGGCTACAGTGGAGACAGAAGTGGGGGTGGTTATCGTGGGGACAGAGGAGGTGGCTATGGTGGAGACAGAGGAGGCAGCTATGGTGGAGACCGAGGAGGAGGCTATGGTGGAGACCGAGGTGGCTATGGAGGAGAGGAGGTCGAGGCGGCTACGGAGGAGACCAAAGTCGGGGGGGGCTACGGAGGAGACGGTGGTGGTGGTGGTGGTGGTGGTGGAGGCTATGGTGGAGACCAAAGTGGAGGCTATGGAGGAGACAGGAGTAGTGGGGGCTATGGAGGAGACCGAGGTGGCTATGGAGGCAAAATGGGAGGAAGAAACGACTACAGAAATGATGAGCGCAACCGACCGTACCGATGACTGTTTTGAATGTTTCTTTGTCTCTGACATGATCCATAATGAAATTGCCAGAGTTTTGCCTGCTGCTTTCCTCGTGGCCTCTTCTTGGGTAGTGAAATTAAGTGACATTTGGATTTTTATTTGGGTGGGAGGGATGGGGCAGTTTTTCTTCTAGAAGTGTGCATTGAAAATTCCCTTTTTAGTTTGCATTCTTCTTCCAGCCCTTAAAGCTAAGTGCATTGTAAGACATTGCCAGAGTGGAAAGTGTTGTGATACTGCAACAAAAGCTGCTCGTTCTGTGCACCTTGTACACCTTGTACATAAGTGCCTCGTTCTGTCACGCTCGGGACCCTGCAGGGCTAGGAAACGGATTTCACGCCAGTGAATTAGAATTTTTACTTTCAATAATATTTATTGAACTCCTACTCTATTTAGAATAGTCGATCCCAAGAATAACTACAAGTCAGAATCACCAGAGGAATTTGTTAAGATTGCAGATTCCTAGGCCTCACCCTAGTCTGTTGGTTTAGAATTTGGTGAGGTGTGGGGAATTAGTGCTGGGAATATTTATTTAGATCAAATTTTGATTTTGATATAGTTCTGTTAGCACCATTTTACAATCAAGAACCATTTATTTTGAAGAGTGTTCTAGATGCTGGGAATTACATTGTAAAGGGTAAGCAGGAAGAGTAAGAGTTTAGCAAACTAAATAGACATTGTATGTGTACCTTATTTGCTGTTTATTAGAGAACTATTTATCCTACCTTAAATATGAATAAGGCTCTGGATCACATACTGGATACATTGCTGCTTGAGTAAATAGCATAGTTTGATAAATGATCCAGTGTCCAAGGTGCTTTCAAGGCTGATTGGAAGGACACTTAACCCACTCATGGAGCAGGAAAGCCTTTTTGAGTAAAAGTGGAGAGCAATGTAGTTGTGACTGGAGGGAAGAGTTTAAGGATGACATGGAAAAAGAAAGACTACCAGGGTAAATAAGCTCTGTGATAAGGTTCTTACATTTTTCACCTGGCTCTAAACAAGGAGTTGTTAGATTACAAGTGGAAGTGGCTCATCTGGTGTGACTCTACATTGTATACAACCAGAGAAATGAAAAGTTGTGCTCCATTTGTGTACAATCAACCAAAATGCATTCTGCTGTCATGTATACCTAATTAGAATAAATAAATTTTAAAAAGTAAATAAATCATTAAAAAAATGAAAAAAAAAAAAAAAGAGCATCTGGCCAATGTTGATGGTTGTTAGCCTCATGGGTAAATCGACAAGATACAGTATGGCAATTATTCTCTGATGTGGAATGTGGATGTTTATGTTTTTTATAGATTGCCCAGCTGTGCAATAAACACAATACAATTGGTCAAGATTTGGTTGCAATGTGTGTAAATGATGTTCTGGCACAAGGAGCAGAGCCCCTCTTCTTCCTTGATTACTTCTCCTGTGGAAAGCTTGACCTTAACATGTCTGAAGCCGTCATTGCCGGAATTGCTACAGCTTGTGAACAGGCTGGATGTGCTCTCCTTGGTATGATCATCTATTTTAACACTTTTTTTTTTTTTTTTTTGAGGTGCTGGAGATTGAACCTAGCACCTCTCACTTGCTAGGCAAACACTCTGCTGAGCTGAACCTCCCGGATCCTGATCATCCATTTTAATCACAGGTGCTCCTTATTATATATCAGCCCTGTGTATAGATGTCAGGATCTGTGTTAGGATAGCTAGTGAAAGACACTCTGTATCACAAGATGTGACAAATGAAATATAGATACAACTGTTTGAATTGTGGTTCCCTCAACCCCTCCTTGAGGGCTTGTTCCTCAGACTCTCACTCCTAAGTTGTCAGGCAGGCTTATTTTTCTCCCCAGTCTTTGGCCACTTTTTCATTTCCATCTTTTTCAGAGGCCTCAGCAGACAGGCTTGTGGATTATTCCCCTTTATTGGCCCCACAGCAGGGCAGATGGGTCCTGGCATTCCATATTTTATACCATATTTGCCCACAGAAGTGACATAAAGAATAAAATGTTCCCAGGTTTTACAGAAATATTGCTAACTATATGGACTTTTTAGCAAAATTAATTTGTAAGTGGACAAGAAACAAAACTATCATTTTCATATTATCATTTCTGTGAACAAGTCAGATCCAAAAGCCAAAATTTTGCCCATCAACCATCTTTTGGAGCACAATTTCTAGTTTGGCATCTACTTGCCTCTACATTCATATGATATGATCATAAAGTGCACTGTTAAACTTCATGGGCCAGGGCATTTGGAGTTGAGCACTCCTGGTTAAATTACTTCTTCATTAACTAGAAGATGGTATAGATGGAGTGATTTTAAATATCAAATGTATATGAAATCATTTCTTAAGCTAAACTGCTATAGAAATGATGTTATATTCAACTTAGCATTCATCCTATGAAAGTAGTGATATTTGGAGGCTATATACAGACTTGCAGAGGTATTGACCTTTATAGAAATGGGTATTTCAGCCAGGCGCAGTGGTGCACACCTGTCATCCCAGCACTTTGGGAGGCTGAGACAGGAGAATCACTAATTCAAAGCCAGCCTCAGCAATAGCAAGGCACTAAGCAACTCAGTGAGACCCTGTCTCTACATAAAACACAAAATAGGGCTGGGGATGAGGCTCAGAGGTCGAGTTAAATCCCCGGTACCAAAAAAAAGTATTAGTATTTCCTCTGAAATCATGCTTGGTTGAACATGCTATCAGCCAGCCAACAGAATACAGGCTATGACTATGTGTTTAACTCTTCATGTTAAGAATAGTTGCTGTCATTGTCTCCCAAGAAAATGTATAAATATAATGTGATTTCTTTCTTTTCCCTTGTCTTAATCTATCAGGAGGTGAAACAGCAGAAATGCCTGACATGTATCCTCCTGGAGAATATGACCTAGCTGGTTTTGCTGTTGGTGCTATGGAGCGGGATCAGAAACTGCCTCACCTAGAAAGGATCACTGAAGGGGATGTTATTGTTGGAATAGCTTCATCTGGTATTCACAGCAATGGGTTTAGCCTTGTGAGGAAAATTGTGGCAAAGTCTTCCCTGCAGTACTCCTCTCCAGCACCTGATGGTTGTGGTGATCAGTCCTTAGGTAAATTCATTCCTGCTTGGAGATGACTAAGCTGTCAATTTTGTCCATTTCAGAATTGTTTTATGTTTTGGATTTTTTTTTACATATAAGCTGTTTTTGTCATATTTCTTTAATCTTCAGGGGACTTACTTCTAACTCCAACCAAAATCTACAGCCGTTCTCTGTTACCTGTCATACGTTCAGGACACGTCAAAGCCTTCGCTCATATTACTGGTGGAGGACTACTGGAAAACATTCCCAGAGTTCTCCCTCAGAAATTTGGGGTAGATTTAGGTAAGTTCACTGCAGGGAACTTTTATTCAAAAAAAGCACTGGGGAGTGGGGAATACACAGTAGGAGAAAACTCTGGGTAGTTAGTGCACATACGATTATAAGTGGAAACTTTTTAATCATTAAGGTTTCTTGGGGAAAAACTGGGATGACACTTTTTTTTTTTAGTTGTAGGTAGACACTATACCTTTATTTAATTTATTTATATGTGTATGGTACTGAGTGAGGATCAAACCCATTACATCTTGGCAAGCAGTCTACTGCTGAGCCATAACCCCAGCCGGAATGACCTTTTCTACCTTTTTTTATTATCCATATTTATGAGTAATACTTAAGGATTGAAGTGCTATAAGCAGATCCTCCCAAGGGGTTGGTAACCTCAAGCTCTTACCATGCTGGAACCCTCCATGCCAGGAAAGGAAGTGGTAGCCGTGAAGTAATTCACACTGGAGATGAAAGAACTAGAGCATAGAGAAGGGAGAGACATTTGAGAATCAACTCTTGCCTAGAAGAAAAAGAAGTCTCAGGTTCCTAGTTAAGCAGGTGAATAGATGCAGGACAGAGAGTAGTGGAGCAGGAAGTGAGGATACGGTGTTTAATAACTTCAGTGAGTCTATTCCAAGGCAACTGAGCAAAAGCTGGGTTTGGGATGAAGTTGGGTGGTTGTACACACAAAGCTATAATTATAGCCAAGAGAGTGGAAGGGACCAAAATGTTATCCCTCAGAGGAAGAATTACTGAAAAGAACAGTTAGAAGTAGGGGCTGAGCCATTTGAAGTATCAACATCAGACCCAGGGAGGATTTTTTTTTTATTTATTTATTTATTTATTTATTTATTTATTTATTTATTTTATTTATTTTTTGGTGCAGTACTAGATATTAAACCCAAGGCCTTGTGCATGTTAGGCAATACTCTACCACTGAGCTACATTCCCAGCCCTCCTATTTATTTTGAGACAGGGTCCCTCTAAGGTGCTAAGGCTGGCATCAAACTTGTGACCCTCCTGCCTTAGTGTCCTGAGTTGCCAGGATTGCAGGAGTGCACCACTGCACCCCTCTGCGTTGACTTCACTGTTGAAGGCATAGTGAACATCATGGAAGCTAAATCTTCTGATCTTAACTTTTAAGAATTGACATTCCGGGGGCTGGGGTCATGGCTCAATGGTAGAGCGCTTGCTTTGCATGCATGAGGCACTGGGTTCAATCCTCAGCCCCACATACAAAATCCATAAATAAATAAAAATAAAGGTTTAAAAAAATCTTAAAAAAAAAAAAGAATTGACATTCCAGCTGGGTGTGGTGGCGCATGCCTATAATCCCAGCAGCTCAGGAGGCTGAGGCAGGAGGATCACAAGTTCAAAGCCAGCCTCAGCAAAAGCCAGGCACTAAGCGACTCAGTGAGACTCTATCTCTAAATAAAATACAAAACAGGGCTGGGGATGTGGCTCAGTGGTCGAGTGCTCCTGAGTTCAATCTCTGATACCCCATCCCTCCAAAAAAGAATTGCCATTCCCTAATATAAATGGAATTAAATTGAGATGGGAAAAGATTCATAGACATTCAATGCATTTTACAAATTAACTCCAGAGAATTAAAAAACTAGTTATCCTGTAAATATATCAAATAAATGGGGGAAGCTGATAGTAAACCTCATTATTTAATAAAAAGCTACATTCCTTTTCATAGGAACATCATAAATAATTTCAGTATTGTTTTTGGAAATCAGATCCCATAACTATCCAAGACTCCAAAAAACTATACAAATTATTTCATTATTCAGAAGTTTCATGTGTAGATGTAAAATTTTTACTAGAAATTTTTGCTGTATTATTTGTAATAATGCAGGATATATTCTTTTTTTTTTTTTTTTGGGGTACTGGGAATTGAACTCAGGGGTACTCAAACACTGAGCCACATCCCCAGCCCTATTTTGTGTTTATGTAGAGACAGGGTCTCACTGAGTTGCTTAGCACCTCACCAATGCTGAGGCTGGCTTTGAACTCTCGATTCTCCTGCCTCAGCCTCCCGAAGTGGTGGGATTACAGGCATGTGCCACCATGCCCAGCCAGAATATATTCTTATAGTAGCCCCAAGAATGTAAATTTTAAAATCAATGAGAAATTCAGGGTATTGATCGTAATCCTTTTTTTGTTTTGTTTTGTTTTTTTGGTACCGAGGGTTGAACTCAGGGGTACTCAACCACCGAGCCACATCCCCAGCCCTATTTTATGTTTCACTTGGAGACAGAGTCTCACTGAGTTGCTTAGAGCTTTGCTATTGCTGAGGCTGCCTTTAAACTCACAGTTCTCCTGTCTCAGCCTCCCAAAATGCTGGGATTACAGGTGTGCACTACCGCGCCTGGCATTGTAATCCTTTTCTGTAGCATGACTTTTCACAAATGATGTATATATTTTCTCTAAGTCTGTGTATAAGCCACCTACTTTTTCATGATACTTACAGTGCATTTTTGTCATTGCTAAGATCCAGCTAATGGGCTAGAGTTGTGGCTCAGTGGTAGAGTGCTTGCCTAGCACATATGAGGCACTAGGTTCGATCCTGAGCACCACATAAAAATAAAAAAATAAAGGTATTATGTTCATCTACAACTTAAAACTATATATTAAAAAAAAAAGATCCAGGGGCTGGGATTGTAGCTCAGCGGTAGAGCGCTTGCCTTGCATGCGTGAGGCCCTGGGTTCGATCCTCAGCACCACATACAAAGCAATAAAATAAAGACATTGTGTCCATCTACAACTAAAAAAAAAAAAAAGATCCAGCTAAACATTCACAAAAGAATAGTATGGCAACCTCTACTGGAATTCAGCTACTATCACATCCAACCCATTAGAGGCTTTTTAAAAGCTAGTTAATGCAGCACAAAACCTCAGTTAAGGGTAGTTGCTGGCCAACTGTTTCAACAAAAAAAATGCTATGAATGTCTAAAGTATAAATGGATCCCCAAAACACAAAAACTTCTGAAAAGCCAGTTTATAGTTTTACCTGATATAAAATAGCAGAGCTTCATTGTGATTTCTGTATCTCTGTATATGTGCATTATTTTATATAAGTCTTTGTGTAAAGACTATCAGTTAATCACACAACTTGCTTGTTTTCAGATGCCCAAACCTGGAGGATCCCCAGGATCTTCTCATGGTTACAGCAGGAAGGACAGCTTTCTGAGGAAGAGATGGCCAGAACATTCAACTGTGGGGTTGGAGCTGTCCTTGTGGTATCAAAGGATCAGACAGAGCAGATTCTGAGTGATATTCAACAGTACCAGGAAGAAGCCTGGGTGATTGGCAGTGTGGTTGCATGTCCTGAAGGTAACTCCTTTGTTCTTAGACATATAACCTTAAATGTAACTGAGCCCTACCTCATGAGTTTGTAGCCCACCTTTTGTTCCCAGCAATTGCTATGGCATCTGTCTTTATCCAGGTGTATCATGACAGCACCCACCCCAGTGATAGCATATACCTCTTAATTTCTACCTTGGGACTCTTTACACTTTTTTTTTTTTTTGGTACTGGGGATTAAACTCAGAGGTATTCAACCACTGAGCCTCATCCCCAGCCCTATTTTATGTTTTATGTAGAGACAGGGTCTCACTGAGTTGCTTAGCGCCTCACCCTTGCTGAGGCTGGCTTTGAACTCACGATTCTCCTGTCTCAGCCTCCCTAAGTGCTGGGATTACAGGCTTGTGCCACCGCGCCCGGCTGGGACTCTTTACACTTCTGTGTAGCATTCCGGTGTGCACAACAGCACCCTACAGGATCACTTCCCAAAGGAATCTTCCTGCATACAAGCCCTTATGGCTCTGCTTTGTGGTTCAGCTTAATTCAAGAACTAATGAATGAGCACCCTGGCCAGTACTGTTACTCAGGACTCTACTGGAAGTGCTTGAATTTGGCAGAGTGGCAGAAAATCCAGTCAGCTGACAATGATGTCAGAGCTTGTTAACCTTGCTTCTACCTTTCTTTCCTCTAATGTATAAGTTTCTCTTTCAGGCAGGTTCTCATACTGGAAAGATAACATCATTTGGTTCTTTTGACAATAAAAAAACCTCCCTCTCTCATCATTCTATATCAAGTCTTTGAGTGACCTTGCTGGGTCACATACCTTCCACCAAGGCCAGGAAATCATGGCATTATCCTGAATGGTCTCACTAGGAAGATTTGGGGATTAGAACGCTGGCAGGCAGTAATATATCCACCGTATGCTCTAACATAATGATGTATTTAGAACTCTTAGTTGAAGTAGATGATTACATATGTTCACCTTCAGAAAGTTTTTGTCAGTGAGTAATATTCAGGGTTACAAACCTGTTAAACATTTTAGTCCTTGCATATCTTATTTTCAGAATAAAATACAATATTCTAAAGTTTTCATAAAACATTTTTCTTTCCATTATTCCTGTAAGCTCACAATTATTCTTTACTTATATTGGGTTATGTTTGAAATGAAGGTTCCCCTCGTGTGAAAGTCAAGAATCTGCTTGAGACCATGCAAATGAGCAAGTCAGTGTCAGTGAATGGCTCCTTGAAAAATCATTTCTCTGCCCAACCAAAAAAGGCCAGAGTGGCTGTCTTAATATCTGGAACAGGTAAGACATGGGTTCCTCTCCACTGTAGAGCTCTGGAGCTCTTCCCTTCCTCCCTGACTGCCCGACCAACACCAAGAAACCTCTTTCAGATTCTAAGGCTAATCAGCAGAGTCTGGGGAGGGGAAATTATTAAGGAGTGCTATTATTTCAGCTTCCTTAGCCTTCCCACTGGTGAATTTGGGACAACTCCCTAAGGAAAAAGTAGAGAATGTGAGAAATATGATTAGAGAGAGACTAGAAAAGATAGAAAGGATAAAAATTCCAACTTCTTTTTTGTATCATAGCTTTGTCATTGAAAAGTCTTAAAACATTTGAGGTTTTTTTTACTGTTAGTAGTGTTAAGAATTAAAAGTTTAAGCCGGTCGCGGTGGCTCAAGCCTGTAATCCCAGCACTTAGGGAGGCTGAGACAGGAGAATCGCGAGTTCAAAGCCAGCCTCAGCAAGAGCGAGGCACTAAGCAACTCAGTGAGACCCTGTCTCTACATAAAACACAAAACAGGGCTGGGGATGTGGCTCAGTGGTCAAGTGCCCCTGAGTTCAATCTCTAGTACCAAAAAAAAAAAACAAAAACAAAAAAAAAAGTTTATGTTTGACCTTTGTGGATAGGAAGTTAAATAAGAGTATTGTATTCTCAGATGGGTATAGCATGATTATTTGCCTCTCTTATAATTAACATTATGAACATGCTTGTAAGTATATAATATTTTCTTTTCTTTTTTTTTTTCCCCGCGATCCTCTTGCCTCAGCCCCCTGAGCCACTGTAATATTTTCTTAAGTGCATATCTGATTATTTTCTTGGAATACAATCCCACAGATGTAATTAATTTACAGGTCAAGTTTTAAGATTTCAGTATATTTTAGGCCTATATTGATGGTAAAGTAAAGAAATTATTGTGAGCCATCATGGTTTATTCTCCCTGAGAGCAACAATTTTTTTTCCTTAACTGGGCAGCTTATCTTTCATCATTCAGTATTAAAATCATGTTACAGTATTCCTACTACAGTGCTAAATCATAAGATGTTATTTTGCAGGAGCAGTTACACACCCTAGAACCTGTTTTTCACAATATCCATTATCCCAAGAGGAGGAGAATTTAAAAGCCTCATATGTTGTCAATCTGTAGGACATGTTCAGAAAACTTAACCACTGTTCAAAGTAGAACATATCTCTTTTTAAGAAGAGTTCACTTGTGTTTTTCCCCCCTTTTCAGGATCGAACCTCCAAGCACTCATAGACAGTACTCAGGATCCAAATAGCTACGCACACATTGTTGTTGTTATCTCCAACAAAGCCGCAGTCGCTGGGTTAGATAAGGCAGAACGAGCTGGTATCCCAACCAGAGTAAGTTCTTGGGAAAGCAGTAGTCCAGTGGGCTAATTTTGTTTGTTTGTCTGTTTGTTTGTTTTGGGGGTGCTGGCAAATTAACCCACAACCTTATGCCTGTTAAGCATGAAATCTACAGAGCTACACACTCACCCCCCTACAGGCTGTACTTAAACTTATAATCAGTTCTCACAAGACCCATATCTGTGGTTTACCTGTTGTTTACTTTAGACTGCTTTACTTTAGTCCTTTCTACTGCTTTTGGGTGGGTGCTGGGCTCATCTTTCTACTCCACCCTATCTATTGCACAGTAACTCTCCATTGATTATGTCTTCACAAGGAGGTGAAAAGTGGTATATGTAAAAATTGTTTTAAATTATTTTAGGTAACTCATTGAAAAAGTTGTACTTATCTTTTTCTATTACAGGTAATTAATCATAAGTTATACAAAAATCGGGTAGAATTTGACAGTGCAATTGACCAAGTCCTTGAAGAGTTCTCTACAGACATAGTCTGTCTTGCAGGATTCATGAGAATTCTCTCTGGCCCCTTTGTGAGAAAATGGGATGGTAAGCAAAAAGTGTTCAGTATTGAATTGAGAAATCTAGTGCAAATGGACTTCAGAATAGTCAATTTACGCCAGGCATGGTGGTGCACATCTGTAATCCCTGCACTTTGGGAGGCTGAGACAGGAGAATTGAGAGTTCAAAGCCAGCCTCAGCTCTACCACTGAGCCACAACCCCAGCCCCTACAACTATTTTTTATTTTGAGACAGGATCTCCCTAAGTTGCTGAGGCTGGCTTTGAACTTGGGATCCTCCTGCCTCAGCCTCTAGAGCTACTGGGATTTCAGCTATATCTTTCATACTAATCTCCACTAATAGAAACTTGTGCTCTAGCCGGGTGCGGTGGCTCACGCCTGTAATCTCAGCACTTTGGGAGGCTGAGACAGGAGAATCGCAAGTTCAAAGCCAGCCTTAGCAACGGCAAGGTGCTAAGCAACTCAGTGAGACCCTGTCTCTACAATAAAAACACAAAATAGGGCTGGGGATGTGGCTCATGGTCCAGTGCCCCTGAGTTCAATCCCTGGTACCAAAAAAAAAAAGAATAGTCAATTTACCATATAGTCCCAGTAGTGAAATATTGTGACATTTTACTTAACATAGATCTTAACTTAATTTCCTTTGCTTTAGTCCAAAAAGATGACTCAATGATGATTAACCTGTTTTCTATCAATTTTCTTAAGGTTGCTATAATCAATTACTCTTTTTTTTTGGTTCTGGGGATTGAACTCAGGAGTACTCAACCCCTGAGCCACACCCCCCAGCCCTATTTTGTGTTTTATGTAGAGACAGGGTCTCACTGAGTTGCTTAGTGCCTCACCATTGCTGAGGCTGGCTTTGAACTCGTGATTCTCCAGTCTCAGCCTCCCAGAGTGCTGTGATTATAGACGTGCGCCACCATGCCCAGCTTAATCAGTCACTCTTTATAATATAGTTTAGCTTTGTTTCACATTACTGCAAAGAAAATATTTTGAAGGAAGAGAAAGTGATTCCCTGTATATAAAACAGGCAATTCCTTTGGTGATAATAGGCACACAGAGGTAACTAATCTAGCATCTGACTGGGAGGCACACCACTTTGCTATTAGAAGTCAGTTTTCCATCCAGCTTAGACATCACCTCCTACCCCCCACCCCCAGCTCCCCATTACTGAAGATCCTTGTTCAGAGATCCCCAGCATGCCTGTGACTATGCAAGGCCTTTGACTGCTGGGAGGCTCCTTGGACACGAATTGTATTTTCCTTTGCCTTGTTTCTATGTTATACAAAGAAAACATTAGACAAGAAAACATATATTCTTTTAACAGAATACACGGGATTTTAGAATTCTGACCATTATGCTTTTTTAATTTCTAGGAAAAATGCTGAACATCCACCCATCCTTGCTCCCTTCTTTTAAGGGTTCAAATGCTCATGAGCAAGCTCTGGAAGCTGGAGTGACAATTACTGGATGCACTGTACACTTTGTAGCTGTGAGTGTCTTTTTTCTACCAAAATGATAGGATTAGTGTTTAGCTATAAATTGTGCTAGCTAGAAGGTAAGGTTTAAAACTTTGGCTTTCTTTTTCAGGAAGATGTAGATGCTGGGCAAATTATTTTACAAGAAGCTGTTCCTGTTAAGAGGGGTGACACTGTTGAAACTTTGTCTGAAAGAGTAAAATTAGCGGAACATAAAATATTTCCTGCAGCCCTCCAGCTAGTGGCCAGTGGAATTGTACAACTTGGAGAAAATGGCAAGATCTGTTGGGTCAAAGAGAAATGAAAACTCCTAATTTAGGAATGAAATAAGTTTTGAAAGAATTATGACTATTTGCTTGGTGCCTTTTATTCATGGACTTAACCTAAATGAAAAACTGCTAACAAAGACTTCACCCTTAACTTCATTCACCATTTTTTTAAGAGAGATTCATTAAAAACAAAACTTATGCAGGATATCCAAGACATAGTGCATGATCTTTCCAATTCTACCTGTTTAGAACATTTGTGTTTATAATCAAACTAGTTGTTAAGAATTCCCTTCAGGGGCTTGGGCTGTAGCTCAGTGGTAGAGCGCTTGCCTGGCATGCGTGAGGCACTGGGTTCAATCCTCAGCACCACATATAAATAATAAATGAATAAAATAAAGATTCATCAACAACTAAAAAAATATTTAAAAAAAAAAAAGAATTCCCTTAATTTGGGGTAGGGATTTAGCTCAGTTGGTAGAGTGCTTGCCTTTCATACACTAGGCCATGGGTTCAATCCCCAGCACCACAAGAAAAAAGAAAAAAAAAAAAAGAATTTCCTTAAATCAGTTGGCATGGTGGCATGTACCTATAATTCCAGCAACTCGGGAGGCCAAGGCAGGAGGATTACAAATTCAAAGCCAGCCTCAGAAACTTAGTAAGACCCTGTCTCAAAACAAAAAGAACTAGCCAGGCGCAGTGGCGCACTCCTGTAATCCCAGCACTTTGGGAGGCCGAGACAGGAGAATTGCGAGTTCAAAGCCAGCCTCAGCAGTGGTGAGGCACTAAGCAACTCAGTGAGACCCTGTCTCTAAATAAAACACAAAATAGGGCTGGGGATGTGGCTCGGTGGTCGAGTACCCCTGAGTTCAATCCTCAGTACCAAAAAATAAAATAAAAAGGACTGGGTATGCAGCTCAGTGATAAAGCACCTGTAGGTTCAATCCCCAGTAAAAAAAAAAAAAAAAAAGGAAAAGAAAAAAATTCCCTTAACTCATAGCCAAACAAGATACCAAAATTCTTGGTCTTTCTTATCCTCTTTTTCTCACCTATATCACCTCCATTTTTATAAGTTATATGTTCTGTGATCTTTGCATGCTTCAAAGCCATGGCTGCTGCCTGCATTGTTACATTGAAACAAAGAAGTAGGAGGAGATTCCTGGAATATCACCCAGATACTATTCATGTGATTGCCTGCTCCTGATGTGTGACCAGGGTCAAGTGAATAACATTGTGTGTACCGACTGAATCAAGACTTCTCTGATGATTGTAGTCATAATTTATAGGGCCAAGATTTCTGGGTAGCTCCCATTTCTGAGGGATACTCTACTTGGGACTTGTAATGTCATTAAACATTCCTCTAATTATTAAAAGTTTATGGAATATTCATTTTAGCTTCACATTTATGCTCTTATAAATCACTAGAGGATTAAAGGGAGATTTCAGTTACTTCTAGATTAAAGTTATTAGACTTTAGGCACATCATCTTTTTCTTTACATTTCCTTATCAGTTAAAGTAGGCAAATACTTGTCTTATAGTCATTTTGATAACTAGCATGTGAAGTGCTAAGAACTGCTTGGCATAGGGGGAAGCACTCAGGTTAACATTTCATATGTTTCTCCCAATTATAAATTCAGTATTCAAAGAATACATCTTGAGCAGGAGGATTGAGGGCAAATAGAGGGCAGTCTACTCAGTTGAGTAAAGGGGACCGACCAGTCATTTCCCATCTGGATGTGCAGTTCTCAAAGGGAAAAGTCTAGGGCAATGTATTGGACACATGTGCATGACCTATGCAGAGAACACCAATCTTAGTACCAAATTTCTCAGCTATCACAGCTGAATGAACAAGCTGCCTGCCATCTTTAGACTTTGGGCAGGCTAAGGTAGGTGTGACTTATAATCCTGTCTATACAACAGGATGCACCTTTTGGAAGTGTACTGAGGGCCATGTTTCAAACCTCATAAAGTTTAAATTCAGAACAATGGCAAATTGTAAACAGCAGCTATATACAAAAGATAGTAAACTCTATCATTAGAAGGTCAAGAGAAGTGGAACAGAGCTCAAACATAATTAAGCACATATATATAACACCAAAAATTGTAAAGAAAGTTAAAAGATATAAAAGAAAAGTTATTGGGTAAAATCATATACTGTAATAAAAGTAAAGGCTAATATCAGGGTGGTAAATTTTGAGTTCCTGTCAACTCAAAATCTTAATGTCAGTTATGTCTGTCTTTCCTTCCTTTCTTTTAGGTACTAGGGATTAAACCCAAGGACATTCAACCACTGGGCCACATCTACAACTAATTTTTTTTAATTTTTTTTTAGATATTAATGGACCTTTATTTTATTCATTTATTTACATGTTGTGCTGAGGATCGAACCCAGTGCCTCACGCATGCTAAGCAAGTGCTCTACCACTGAGCCACAACCCCATCCCCTACAACTATTTTTTATTTTGAGACAGGATCTCCCTAAGTTGCTGAGGCTAGGCTGGCTTTGAACTTGGGATCCTCCTGCCTCAGCCTCTAGAGCTGCTGGGATTTCAGCTATATCTTTCATACTAATCTCCACTAATAGAAACTTGTGCTCTAGCCGGGTGCGGTGGCTCACACCTGTAATCTCAGCACTTTGGGAGGCTGAGACAGGAGAATCGCAAGTTCAAAGCCAGCCTCAGCAACGGCAAGGTGCTAAGCAACTCAGTGAGACCCTGTCTCTACAATAAAAACACAAAATAAGGCTGGGGATGTGGCTCAGTGATCGAGTACCCCTGAGTTCAATCCCTGGTACCAAAAAAAAAAGAAACTTGTGCTCCATGTAAGGTAGCTGACCTCATATGCTGGGATAAGAATCAAAATGTGTCTGGAATATCTGGTTGCCAGGAAAAAAAAAACACTTGAATATAATAAGAATGACACTGAAAGAAAAAAGAATCAGTGTAAAGAGGCTCTTACTGTCCCATTTGTGATAAATTATTAGAACACATTTCTGAGCAGCCATTAGTTTATAATGAGAGAAAAGTGGTAGTTTAAATTATGAAAAAGTTGTTAATGTGACAAATATGGGTATTTATCTTTTG
>PVHX01024192.1:0-24457 GCA_004024805.1 Geosciurus inauris
GATCAGACTACTAGAGGTATGGCATAAGGCTTTATGGGATGTGGAAGCTCAGAAATGATTGTTATTTACAAAACCCACTAATTTCAAGAAAGTATTTCTAGTTATTCAATCCATCCTTTCGCATGGTAAAACATTATGGTAAAGACAAGACACAACCTCCATGATCTCATTTGTTTCTAAATAGTCCTCTAAGGCATATATCTGAGATTTAAAGGCTCAAAGCCTATAAGCTAAAAGTTCATTAAGCAAAATAGAATTGAAACTAAAGGGGAAATCTCAGTCTAATTTTCTCCATGTCAGGCCCTTGTTAAACTCAGCTAAACTTATTCCTCTTTTACAGAAGAAGGAAAGATAAAAAGAAGGGAAAAAATCCAACAGGTAAAACAGATCAGATTGCAGGTTCCTGGTTTCAGCCTAGAGGGAATTTTTAGCCGTAAGTTATAAATTCTAGAAAATAAGAGTTTATAAGGGAAACAGTGACAGAACCTTAATTATGGCATAGCAAAGGGCAGCGCTATAATGAAAAGGAACTACCCTGAGATGAAATGCTTAATCTTTGAGTGACATGTGGCCTAATAACTCAAAAGGAGAGTGGTGAGATGACTCAACCATCAGGGCATCAGGCCATCGTGTGCCCTTTATACAAATCACTGTCACTTTCAACTCCTTCTTTTCAGAATAAACCTCACTTCACTTTGGTCCAAATAGAAAAGCCATTGTATCAGTCCATTTTACATCACTATAATGAAATACCTAAGGCAGTTAACTTCATTTTTTAAGAGATGCTTAATTAGCTTACAATTTTGGAAGCTCATGGTCACAGCACTGGCATTGGCTCTGCTCTGGTGAGGACCCTCTCAGCTGCATTGAATCATGGCAGAAGGCAATGAGGGAACTGACGTGACAGTGACAAAACTGGTAACTCACAAAACAAGAAGTTAAGAGAGACTCAGGTCACAAGATCCCTTTCAAGAGCTGCTCCCAGTTTACCTAAGAACTTCTAGTAGGTCCCAGCTCTTAAAGGAGATCTACCACCTCCACAATGCCACACTGAGAACCAATCCTCTTACACATGAACCTTTGGGGACAAAGCAAGTCCAAACCACGGCAATTGCAAAGAACTAATTTCTGAGAAGTTGCTTTTCAGTAAAAGCTGTTTGAATTATGTGTAGCAGAGAATTGGAGGCACTGGAAAGGACCAACAGGGGCCATCTAGTCCAATCTCATGTCCACAGCAGATAAATCCTAAATCACCTATGACAGAGGGGAAGGTGGCCCAATGTTAACTTTTTTCAATTGAATGCAAGTTCACATGCTCCTTTAACAATGCTGTGCAAGATTTATAGTCCAGAAGTTTGTTATATGAAACCTAATTTTGCCCCAGCCGCTGCCTTAGCCTCATATTACACTCTGTAATTATGAAGAACTCTCTGTAAACATACTTTACAGAAATGCATAATGTTCGTCCTTAGCTGTATTTATCGAACAATTTCAAGGTCCTTAGTATTCATTACTACAGAGAAGAGTCAATTTCCTAATCCCTTTGTGGTAGTTTGGTTTCATTTTCTTGCAGAATCTTCTTGGCATTTCCACATTTCTGTTACCATTTTAATTTATCTTTGCAACCCAAACATCTGACACCTGCCTATCCCGTAGTACATATCTAGTTATCGTGACTGAAAGAACGAATGTTACAGACTACACAGTAGATGTTCAGATATACATTAAACAATGAACTAATTAAACAACAACAAGGAAAAGTCTTTTTGCATTACAAATAGTCATTTCTCTAGCTTTGGTTTCCTTGATTTAAATCTTATCTAAAATACAATTAATTCACTGTCTTTCTTGGTTTAAATGTTACACTGATATATGCAAACCATGCATCTGTCTGGCAAGCAGTATTATGACACAGAAATCACATTTTATACCCAACAAAACAATATTTTCAGAAAGCATATAAATCAGCAGGGGTCACTACCGTATTCTTAGGAAAGCAGAACTGAACAGGTGCCAAACAGTGCACTCATAGATGGGTATAGTTTGCATCCTGCTCACGTGTAAATTGTGGTCCTGGGACTCTGAATATTTGCAGCAATTTTCCAGGACTCCAAAGTCATGATGGAGGTGATTAGCTTCAGACAGCTTTTGGTACCAAAAACTGACTTAAGAATCCTGCACCCATCTCCCACCAGGTATTGCAGGCCTGAAATTCCCAGCATTCCAGATGCTGAAGCAGAAGGATATCAATTCAAGGAAAGCCTCAGATCCTCAGCAATTGAGTGAGGCTCTGTTTCAAATCAAAAAATAAAAAAGGGCTGAGATGTAGCACAGGAGTAAAGGGCCCCTGGGATCAACCATCAGTACAAAAAAGGGAAAAAAAGAAACCCCGAAAAGATAAGTCACGATTCACCATGCTTCAAATTCATCTTGGAAAAGGAAATGATAAGCAAAGCAGGAAACAGAGCCAGCAGGGCAACATGCTGAAGGAAGTTTAGTCTCTGGTGATTATTTCCCTATTTCTACCCCATAAACAAAATAGGACCTAAATTCGTGGTGGCTTGGAAAAATGAAACTTCCATCTGAGCCCACAGCAAACTTTCTAACCACCGACACCAGAACTAACCAACTCTCAGACTTTCTCTATAAAAAGCCTGCCAGTACTCTCTGCAGGGTTACTTGTCATCAGGGAAGCATTTGATAAGGTCACCTGCAGCCTATCACCTATGGCTCCAATAGAAAAGAAAGATGCCACATCCCTTTCCTATTTAAACCTCAGACACTGAATAATTCCAAAGGAAAAGCACCCAGAGGGTGATCCTCAGCTAGCTCGGGATGACTGCACACAAGGATGTGGCATTTTGCCTGATGTTACAGTTAGGAGCATTTGTTTCTATGTTCATGTCTCTCATATAGGATTTTACTTGGATATACTTTAATGTGATATCTTTTAAATTTCCATTTGCATACTCTTTTGGAAACAGTGAAAGAAAGGGTAGTTTATTTTCAAATCCTAGCCAAGCACTGACACTTGGAAGGAAGGAAGGAAAGAAGAAAGGAAGGAAGAGAGGAGACAGAAGGATGAAAGGAGGGAGGGAGAAAAAAGGGAGGATGGATGAAGGGATGGAGGGAAGGAAGGGAGGGAGGAAGGAAATAAGGAAGATTCTAAATTTTTTTTTTAGTTTTTATTCTTAGAGAAACTATATGTAGTATTCTCCTTGATTCTTTAACATGGTAACATGTTTGTGACTGGAACAAATATTTGAAATGTTCAAACACAGGTAAATAAAAAATCAGAGTTTCTATAAAATTTCTATAAGCTACAAGCCAGGATTAAAGATGCCCATCTATTACTAAAGTGATCAATTTTCTAGGTTGGATATAGAGATAGAGAAAGACACAGAAACATAAATATATACTTACATATCCATCTGTATTTATATTTGAAACATTTTCAGCAGGTGGGTATCAAACAAGGCTTGCATCCAAAATACTGAATTCATCACTGGTCATGAAAATTCCAGAATTTGTGGAGCATTTTTTTTAATATGCTTTGTACATTAAATTTAAGATTGTATGTGACAGACTTACTGTGCTATTATACTTGACATTCTGAGCTAGAGTATGAAATGGCTCCATTTTGTCATGATGCGTATCAGCATTGTATGCATGCATAAGAATAGGGAATTTGTGACAAAGAATCTCAGTGATCATTGTAGCTTATCTTTTCTTATAGGAAAATGTTAATAATCATATGGGGACAACAGCTACATTCACAAATATTACTATCCAGAAGCAATTATATATTTAATTGAAAGCATATATAGTACTAAGAAACATTTCTTTAAATAAAAAAGAAGAGTTAACCACAGCCCCTGATTGATTGTAGCAAGGCTAGAATCCTCAAGATCAAACATGAAATCTGAGTTGGATATTGATAATATCATGTTCAGAAGCTTGAACTTGGATGACATTTTGTAGCCCAGCCACCTGCCATTCATGCTTCCCATCACACTTGTTCAAACTTGCTTAAAAGAAAATTATATGCTTTAATCCTCAGAAAAAAAATGTATGCCATAGGCATTAAACCTGTAAACTTTGTTTAACCTTTGCATTAAAAACCAGCAACCTTGGTCTAATTCTAGTAGCTGACCTAGGCAAAGAATTTAATGTCCATTTGATGCACACACACTTTTGTGTTCCATGGCTGGAGCTTGCTCACTGTTGGTAAATGCCAAACGCATCTGGGAGAAGAGTTTTGAAAACAATCCGACAGCCTGAAAAGTTCCAACAATAAAACAGAACTCTTTACATTGCAAAGCCAAACAAATAACTCGGGCAAGTATAATTGAATAAATCCCCGAGCTTCAGTACAGATGGCTGTTTTTACTGTCTGTCTATACTGGGATCTGCTGAAGGTTCTTTAGTTCCAGTGTGTGTGTGTGTGTGTGTCTGTGTGTGTGTGTATGTGTGTGTGTGTGTGTGTGTGTGTGTAGAGCTTTTTTATATGAGATTTGGCATATTGCATGTGGCAGGCTGTTGAAAAATGAATAAAGACAGGAGAAAAAAGGCAATGCACATCCCACTGGTAATGAAGGAAAGCAGGGTTGCCGGCTGCCCATGTGCCAGTTCTCCAGGTTTGCCCAAGGGCTCCCAAGATCATTTCTTTGTCCCCAGATTTTCATGTTGAATTATCACTCACAATCTCTACATGAACATGCCTCTTATTTTATTTAAGACACACTGGGCACTTGTATTTGACTTCCTGCTAGGCAATACAATATTTAGTGTTTGCTGCATACACAAATGGCAACAGATGAAAAATGGCCATATAAGCATAATTTCAATTTTTTTATGTTTTTTGCAAAGAGATATCTTTGCTCCAAGCTTTCAAAAGGCAGACATCAAGTAAAAGCATTTGTTCTGTGCTGTTTTTGCCTGAGAAACTCTGACCACAGAAATCTACAAGGATTCATCAGGAGCTTTAGGCTATGGCCTCATAGCTTTGGCCTGAGGCAAAGCTGGGGGCTAAGCACTTTTCATGTGGGGGGTAAAGAATAAAGCAGGAACTCATCACGCCTGGACTCTTACAGTTGTTTTAACTGGTACCCAGAAGCCTCTCCCTCTAAGACATGGTTTGACTGTTCTCTGGCTGCTGTTAAAACAGGGATGAACCACATCATAACTTATTTGTGACCTACTTAGAAAAAATTCAGACTGGTTTACAATGGTCAAAAGGAATATAGATTGACTAGAACAAAAATGTTTTCTTTCAATATAATGGCTAAAGGAATATAGGTTGAGATGAGCAAAAGTAATTTTTCTTTGTAAGTAAAACATCATGCTTGGCTCAGATGATCACCTCTTTTACGTGCTCTTTTTATATTTGACTATTTTAAGTGTTTGCTTATGAGGCAAGGCTTTATGTAATATAATAATTACTTTTAGACCCAAATCTCAATATATGAATAATAAAGTTCTGTCTCATTTTATTTATTTAGTTCTAACAAGAAGTGCAAAAAAAAATATCTGCTGGGTTGCTTATTTGTTAAGTGCTTCTTAACTCATCTCTGACCTAAGGATGCTCTTGTCAGAATCCAGGCCAGTTAATAATTAATAGTGTTGTAACTTTTGGTCTCCAGTTGCAGCATTTTTTTATTTTATTTTTTAGGGTTCAGTTAGGCTCCAGTCATCTGAACAATAGAGAGAACACCTGAAAAATTTCCAGGAAATGCTCTGACTGATGGAAGTGTTAAGAGGATTTCTGGGATATTTTTGCCTTTTTGTCTTTTCGCCCCCTCTGACTTTCCTTGCCCCATCTCCCCAACAGCATGATAGTTTTAATAAAAATGGTGTGAGAGATCTGGGCGCGGTGGCGCAAGCCTGTTTTCCCAGCACTTAGGGAGGCTGAGACAGGAGAATCGCGAGTTCAAAGCCAGCCTCAGCAACGGCGAGGTGCTAAGCAACTCAGTGAGACCATGTCTCTACATTAAACCACAAAATCGGGCTGGGGATGTGGCTCAGTGGTCGAGTGCTTCTGAGTTCAATCTCCAGTACCAAAAAAAAAATGGTATGAGAGAATGGACACATTTAGCACATAATCCCTCCCACTTGATATTTTCAATGAAACTATGTGCTCAATTTCTAAGCTCTTTTTGGGGGGAGAAACAAAGTTTTAGAAAGCAATTAATGAAAAATATCTAGTGCCACTGCAGATCATTTCAGCTGAAAGTGGTGGCAAAGGTGAGCTAGGAGACCCCTATTCTCAATCTGAAAACACAGGGGGCATCCCATAAAACTTTAGGATTGAAATGTTTTGTTTTGTTTTGTTTTGTTTCTGGCAAGGAAAGCTCAGGTATTCAGTGCAAGAATATCAGATGCTACTAGACTTGTGGTAAATTAACCATGCAAACTTTGAACAGTCCAGTCCTCTGAATCAGTCACCTCTAACAAAGGGGAGATACATAAAATCAAAAAGGGTGATGTCATAGGCATTATTATGGCCAATTTACTATACAACTATATCAAGGAGTTGCTCTGCTTTCAATGCTGCTAATATGGAGCAATAACATGGATAATCATGGGATTTTTGTCTCATAGCTCTAAATACTGTAACAGGTTTAGCTAACTTTCAGTCTGTGTATATACAGAGCTCAAATACAATTAGGCCATGTTACCATTACCAATAACATGTTAAAAATAGTACATTGGGCATGCCAGTCGTGGAATGGGAAAAGTTATTTGTATGTATCACAGAAATGGTTATGGATTACACTTATGAGAAATTGTCCTCTTTGTAATTCAAACACTGATATGTCAGTTGGAAGTGGGATGTGAAGTGGCGTATATAGTGGGGTTGGAACTGAGGGAAAGGCTATATTTAGGAACTTTCATTGGTCCCCCGTAATTTTCCCAAAATTTAATTATAAAAATTTCCATGAATATAGACAAGTTGAAAGAATTGTGTAGTGATCACCCATACGTTTATCACCAATAATTCACAATTAATATTTTTCTATTTGTGATGTGATAAACTTCAAGCCATTAACCTATTCCTGTATCAATCTGTCATATATTTTGATGTAACTTTAAAGTTAGTTGCAGACTTTGGAGCATGTGACCCCTAAACATTTCAGCATGCATAATACTAACAAAAGTTTGTGTATGTTTAAATGTCTTCTTTTTCTCTAGGTAAAATTCACACACTATGAATTGCACAAATCTTAGGTGTGCCATTCTATGAGTTTTGAAAATTCATATGTCTGAATAACCCAAACCCCATCAAGATATGGAAAATTAACATTCCTTTAGAAAGACCCCCATGTTCTATCCTAGTCAATCTCCACTGCCAGTACTTCTAGAGGCTCCCGCTGTGTCCACTGTTTTCACTATGATCTAATTCGTTTGCTCTAAAAATTCATGTAAATGAATTATAGCACATGTATTCTTTCGATAAAGCTTCTTTATATGATACAATGTTGAGGATTTTTCTAAGTTGGTGTTTGTATCAGGTGTTTGCCCTGTTTGTTGCTGAGTAGTAATCCCATTGTTTGAAAATATTCCAGTTTGTTTTTCTATCCTTTTTTTTGATAAATACTAGACCATTTCTAGATGTTTGCTATTATAAATAAAGTGATAATCAACAATGTTGTGCATGACCTTTGCTAATATATGCTTTCATTTCTCCTGGATTAATCTCAGTGGTTTCTGCATCATAGATTAGGTATATAACTGGGAATTTTCCCAAGTGTTTGTCCCAGTTAAAATTCCTACCAAAAATATATATAATGAAAGCTCTAATTCTTCCTTTTCATTTTCAACCATTCTACAGGGGATATAATGGAATTTCATGGTGATTTTCATTTGCAATTTTCTGATGACTAATGATATTGAGCAATTTTTCATGAGCTTGTTAGTCTTCCATATATCTCTCTTAGGAAAGAGTCTATTCAAACCTTTGCCTTTTTTATCTGGGTTGTTGGCAATTTTTTGTTGAGTGGTAGGAGTTCTGTATTTATTCTGGATGGAAAGTCTCCATCAGACATGCATTTTACAAACATTTCCTCCCAGTCTTTGGTTTGCCTATTTTCTTGATGATGACTTTTGACAAGCAGAGGTTTTTAATTTTGTTGAAACCTATTTTGTTTATGATATTTCCTTTTTGTGTGTGAAGGTAATTTCCCATCAGAAAAATTTTTTAAAAATTTCATTTAATGTGTTCTTTTATTATTTGACCTTTTATGTCTAGGTAAGTGATCTACCTAAAATAATTATCCATGATGAGAGAGAAGCCAGAAATCTCTCTTTCTCTCTCCCCTCCCCATCTCTTCCTGGATCATTTGTTGAAAAGGTCATTTTCCCACATATTGTCTTAGACTGTTTGTTAAAAATCAATTGACCAACTGAACATATATATGTACATTTCTTCCTTGAATTTGTATCTTGTTCCATTGATGGTTATATTTATCCTTTTACTAATACTTCAGTGTCCTGATTACTGCCATTTAATAGACATTATTTGGCTACAATAAGACAAATCTTGCAATTTTTGTTTAAAAATCTTAAGCCTTTGAATTAAATTTCCACAAATTTTAGAAAACATTTTCCAATTTCTAAGAAAATTTTGACTGATATTATTTTGAACCATTGATCAATTTGGAAAGAACTGATATTTTAACAATATTGAGTCTTCTAGTCCATGAATATAGTATGTCTCCATACATATTTATGTCTTTTATTATTTCTCCCTAAAATGATACATTGTTTTCAGTATAGAGGATTTGCACATTTTCTTAAATTATTTCTAAGTATTTTATGTTTTGTTTATACTATTATCAGGGAATATTTTTTCAATTTTATCTCCCAATTACTGCTATTATTTTAAAATATTAATGATATTTGAATATTGACCTTGCATCTTATAATTTGTCTGTTCACTTATTGTTCTAGTGGCATTTTTGTAGATGCCTTAGATTTTTCTTAGATAATTAGTACATCTGCAAATACATATATTTAACTTCTTCTTTTAAAATAATTATGTCCCTCATTTTTTTTCTTGCCATCTTTCACTGGTTAAGACTTCAGTACAGTGTTGAACAGCAATATTGAGAGGAGCATCTTTATCTTGTTCTTGCCTATTTGGTGTAATAGTCTATAAATACCAACTAGGTCAAAGTGATTGCTAGTTTTCATATCTTCTAAATATCTACTGATTTTTAGCTAATTGTCCTATTCATTTTTGAGAGAAGAGTATTACTATCTCTAACAAGTATTGTGGAATTGTCTGTGTTTCCCTTTAGTTTGATAAATTTTTATTAATTGCATTTAAGCTTTTATTATATAGATACAGAAGTAATTATTATGTCTTCCTACAAATTGATGTTTTATCATTAAAAAATGTAAGTGATATGATGGCTTTTGATGTGTCAACTTGATTGGGCTGAGCTACAGTCATAAGAATTGCCTTCCCAGTAGAATTTCAGTTAAGGAGAACACCAGGGATATGTTTTGGTTAGAGATGGAAAACAGAAGGGAGGTAGTAGATAGACACTTTATAGCATATACATACTTTCTCACATTTGTTCAATCAAACACTAGTATGAATACTGCCAATGATGTTCCTATTCAGGAACTTTAAAGTTCCTATTTTTTAATCAAAATAGAGTATCCCAGGTGGGCCTCAATCAGATGAAAGGCCTTTAAAAGAAGGCTTATATCTTCCCTGAGGAAGAAATTTAAAATAGCCATTGGACCTGAAGTTGTTCAGTCTTTCCCTGGATCATTCCTTCCACACTAGCTGTAACCAACAAGCTTCAAGCCATGCTGGGAGGGTTTGAGCTTCCCTGTGGTTTACCCTTCTTGACTTCCTTCTCTATATATTTTGCATTTGATTAACCCATCCCAAAATTGAATAATCAATTCCTTGTAATAAATATAAGCATAGATATAAATGTACAAATATAAAAACACACACCATACAAACAATAATTTTTTCTTGAATTTTAGTTTACCTTTTTAGAATCTGTGTCACTATATTAAAAGTTAATCTCGCTGGGTACAGGAGTGCATACCTGTAATCCCAGCAGATCAAGATGCTGAGGAAAGGAGGATCGCGAGTTCAAAGGCAGCCTCAGCAAAAGCAAGGCACTAAGCAACACAGGGAGACCTGCCTCTAAATAAAGTACAAAATAGGGCTGGGAATGTGACTCAGTGGTCGAGTGCCTGTGAGTTCAATCCCTGGCACCCCCAAACACACAAAAATATAGTAATCTTTAATAGATAACATAAGTATTACTTTTCATTTAAAGCATTTGGTCCATTTTTATATAATATGGTCATTTTATCAATTATATTTACATATATTATTTTACTCATTGTTTTGATTTGTTCTATATTTTTATTGTGCCTCTGTTTATCCTTTCTGTTTTTTTTTTTTGAGTTTTGTTTATCCATCATATGCATATTTTCCTGAGCATGGATATGAGAACTACTTCAAAGTCTTGTTAACTAATTACAACACCCAAGTAATTTGCATAGTGTCCATTATTTGTTTGTTTACTTGAATATAGGTCATATTTTCCCACTTTCTATATATGTGGCAGTTTGGGGTTTTATATGATATTTTGCAGAGATTCTGAATTCTGTTACATCTCACTAAAGACTGTTGAATATTATCAGATTTGTTTTAACAGGTGGTTAATTTTTTTTCACTCAAAGTTGAATTTCTGCTTTCCTATAATGGGTAGCAACTAACATCTCTGGTCAGTTATTATAGGCTTAGTTAGGCTCTTTGGTATTTGCCCCATCCATACATAGTTTAGAGTATCAGTTCAAAATTTGGGGGAAATTCATACAGAATTCAGTGCTCCATATCTCTAGCTTCTTCATTTCCAAGATGACTTCTCTCATGTTCAAGGTACTATGGTAACTAGACCCTCTCTTCTGAGCAAGCCTATAAAACTACAATTTTCTGAGTTTAAATTAGCATGCTTTTTTTTCTGATTATAACTATTTATACAGAAAAAATATATGTGGTAAATGAGAAATATATGGTGCTATTTCCTTCTTCCAGATTTCCATTCCCCTTCAATTACTCCTGCCTTTGGTTGCTCTCTGTTTCACTTCAATAGTTGTTTTTATATTCTTCAGAGATTATTCTCTGCAGGATGGTTGATCTAATAGGAGTTATTCTGTCATTACCAAAAACAAAATCTCTACATATAACATCCCTGAGTTTTTAATAAGCAAGCACCAAAATAGCTTCAATCTATTGAACAGAGAGAATTATGCATTTTCTTCTATTCTTACCAATAGTAATGTGATTGAGCATAACTATTCTAAAGTATTAATTACCAATAAAGATTTCATGGCAAATTTTAACTCTGTCAAATACTTTCTGACTCTTCTCTAAGATTCAGTCTTGTTAACTATTTAACGAAGTGCTAAAATCCCTGAGAAATTCTACGTATTTTTCAAACACTCAACTGTGTCAGTAAATCTTCATTGGCCCTCCAGGCAACTCTCCATTCTTCTCCACTCTGTGACGTGCATGAGGTTATACATAACCTGAGCTCCTTTGTCTTTGAACTTTCAGCTGGATTTAGTCAATGAGAGGCAGAAATAGGAAGTCAGATAGTGAGAAGAGATAACAGTTGTAAGGTTTCATTTTGCAGCTGCTTTTCTGCTATTCTGAAGTTTTTGCAAAGATGTATTTCTCATATAAAGCCATGATTATTTACTGATAGTCATTTTTCATAATTATAGCTACTGTCCTTCATTCTGGGTGACTGATAGTCACCCAGTCCTTGCTCCTCCCCTCCAAGTGGTGAAAACCATTCAGTGCTATTGTTAAACCAGGGTATTTCACCATCCCTTATCAATTGTTCTTTGCCTTTGTGAATAGTCATGTCTAAATGTTCAATATTGCTCTTCTTCAACCATTATATCTAGGTGTGCCTTGGGGAATACGTAAACTTTAGACTTTTGCATATGCTTTTTCTCCACTAAAATGCCTCTTTCTTTAATCTGTTGGACTTGTTCCATCTTATCCTTTAGCCTCTTAAATATCATTTCCTTAGAGGTAATCACTCTCATGAAGTAGCTTCAACTCCACTCATTCTCTATCACATTGCCATACTTGTCTATTTCAGAATTTTGTTCAATTCTTTCATAACTCATCAGAAATTCTTATTTATCTTTTCACTTGCTGATTTTCAGTCTAGCCATCTAGACAGAAAATTTCATGAGGGCTTGGATGATGTCTGTTTCATTAATTGCTCTAACCAATACATAGCAGACTGCTTGTAAGCCAAGCAGTCAAAATTTATTTATTTATTGCAAAGTGTTATGGTACCTCCTAAAATAAAGTTATCACTCCAACAATGCAGAAGGTAGAAAAATGTATGGCAATTATCTTATTTCAAAGTAAAACACATTACTAGGGAAGATTTTATACATATATGTGATATACATTGTGTATATATATGTACTTATGTACATACACAAACTCAAAAAATTTCAGATTATAAAAACCTAACTCTGTGAAGTAAAATTCAAAATGAATAACATTTGGAAAAAATCAAGCAAATAAATAACTTTTAAAAATAAAGGTAGGCTTTTAAAATCTATAGATATATTAACAAATGATTTTTTCCTACTTTGCAATTTATTTTTCTGTGCTTAGAAAAAAGTCATTCTTTTTCTATGATTTTGAGTGTTTAGAAAAATGCTTAGAATTCCTTAGGGAATTTAGGAGGAGACTAAGATGGCTTTTGAAGCTGCCTGTATACCCTCAAAAAGAAATTGAGACTGCACTTCTAATCTTGGGACTTTGAAGAGAAACTACCCTCCCTAAGACCTCGCCTCTGGACTTTAATCTTCTCCTAGTTGATCTTTTTAACCTCTAGTTTTTTGTTTTCAAATTGTATTAATTATGCACTCCACTGCTTAATTTCTTTAAAATATAATCTTTTAGCAATGTTTTTCAGTGAGGGAAATCTAGAATTGTTTTTACTGTCTCTCACATCAAAGATGATCTCCCAAAGTATTCAGCAGATATTTGTCTTCTACCAACTGGTAAAACCTGTTTCTTCACTACTCTATCACATGCAAGGTCAAAGAAGCAGTCATCCATCCACATTAAGTACATTTCACACATTGCTGCCACTGCCTTGTTTAACACAGCATTCCATCACACCCTGTTCTACTCACCCTTGCCAGAATAATCAATTCCTAGAATTCTGTCCGGCTCATGGCCCTCGTCACTTACAAAATCTTTTTTGATTATTTCAATCTACAACGATCCTTAACTAGTTCAATTTCCTGTAGGAATTATCAGTAAATTTGTACTAACACATGCAATACACCTAAGGTGGGCCCTGCATATCAAAAGAGGTAGAAGACATAGTATCCAAACTCGAGGAGTTTTATATGTATCTAACAAGATGAATACAGATACAAATGATGGTTTCATGGGTTATTACCCAAACATGAAATCTGTCTTAAAATTCTAAGAATTCTCATATTATCTTTCTTCCCAAGTTAATAAAATCTCAAATGATTAGAAATCACTTCTTTTTTATATGAGATTAAAAAAGGGGCGGGAGGGAGCTGGTTGACTTAAATAATGGCTAATACTTCCAGAATGTTTACTATTTGATGGACACAATTCTTCGTACTGTAAATACATAAACTTACCCACTCTTCAGAGCAGCTCTGTTAAGAAGGCTACTCTTACCACTTGATGGGTAGTAGTAACACTGAGGCAAAGTGAGATTAAGTAGTTGCCCAGGGTCTCACAGCTGAATAGCTAGACCTGGGTGTTCTGCCTCTAGTCTGTAATCTTTTTGTGGTGCTTTACTATTATGTAGACTCCTTGTCTATAGCATTTATACCTTTGAACCATACTGCTACAATAAGGAAGGCTTTACTCTGATATCAGGAAATCTGTTTAGGGACAACAAGGAGGCTATTGAAACCTGAAAGAAGCAGAGCTAGACTTGAAGCTAGCAGCTTTCCAACACCAACCGGCATTCTAGGCTTAGGCAATGACACAGTTATTACGTTTTTTGTCACTGCTTTGTCCTTATTCTTCAGGGTATGCCAAAATCTTACCTACTGTGTTGTGGAGGCTAGGTACTTAAAGAAAAGAGGCTGAATGTCCATGATTGAGCAGCCCCATCTGTTGACCTCTGGTGAGGCCTCACAGCAGATAGCATCACAATGGCAGGAGAGACCACATGGTCAAACAAGAGGGCAGTGACCAGTCTTATCTCGGTAAAGCAATCCACCCTCGTGGGACTCACTGAGGTCCCACGACAATGCCTTCTTTAGGCGATGCTCCCAGTGACCATTGGTACAGCAACTATTTCTACAACTATGATGCCAGACATCACATTCTCAGGTCAGTGGAAAGGGGAAAAAACAAATTGGTTCCTTGAGCTCCCCAGTCTCCCTTTAAGGTGAGAAAAATTAACCTCTTATTTGGCTAAGCCATTGTATTGTGGTTTCTATTTACATGCAGCTAAATGCAATCCTAAACAATAAAACATTATCTGAGCTTGATTCATAGGAACAATTTCACTCAATTAGTCTTTGTGAACTAATATAGACGAAAACTAAACTTTCACTTGACTATTTTTTCAATGTTTTGTTACTATTATTTTTATGGTAAAATAAAATGCAAGATAATTAATTGGAGGCTCTTACTTTATCTGAGCTGGTAGTTTTGAAGCTCAATACACTTTTACTTTAGGACTGAAAGTTCCTATTAGTAATAGGGTGATTCATCTTTCCTTAATCAATGAACAATTAATCTTCATTAGTAAACTCAGGTCAGTTTAAATGTGTAATAAGATGCTGGATCTTAGCAAGGAAGCCTCAAACACAATGGAAGTCATTAAAATTACATTACATCTGGCATTCTTGATGAGACCAAGCTGGCACCAATTCCACAGTAATCATAAGCACTCAGACCCGTGGCTGAGTCATTCAGAGACTGTGGACAAATGTGTTAATTTAGGGATCATCACCTGCTCCCAAGGCAAAAGTACACACTGCCTGCAACTCCAAGGGCCTGAAGGTAGTTCCCTTGTTGACCCTCGAACATGTCACATTTCTGCCTCACTCACTTTTGTTAATACATCAGGGCCCACTCAGTTCTGATCCTATGGACTTTGAGGTTTCTTGCTCTAGATATCCAGTCCATAGAGATCATCCTAGTGATAGTTATTTTTTGCCTCTTACTGAGCTTCATTACATCATCACTACCATTATTATCACTGTTCCCTTATATGAATGCTTCATGGGTATGAGGCTCTCTCATAGGAAATTTATATCCATCTTTTCAACCATAAAATTGACAATCTGATTTTCACTTCACAGATATGAAAACAGACTCTGGTTAAAAACTTGCCCAAAGCCATAGAATTAGAGGCAAAATCAGGTCACTCTGCCTCCACTATACCTCATTGCCTTTCAATCAATTGTAAATTATATTCTGTCTTTTGTTGTATTTGCCTCTTGCAGGCACACCATGCTGTCAGTTCCCTGAGGGCAGTGATCCTGTCGTATATTAACAGATATCCTTAGATTCCAACATGTGCTGGACACAGTAGGGTCTGGTAAACCTTTGATGAATGCAGTAAGTTTGACCCTAGTTCAATCCTACTAACTCTTGGTGTCTTATATCAGCTTATATGATACAAGAATAATCTGTATGCCCAGAAGTGATTTTTAAGATTGCATAGTTGGATTTGGCAGATAGTAAGCTCTTATGGGCCATTTATCCCTCTAATCACAAGCATAAATAGAAGAGAAGCCAGGGTAGGGTCTTGAAAAGACCAAGTTGACTCATCAGATATATGTCTGTATCAGTCTTTTAAAACAGACAGCCTTTTTTTTTTAAGACTTCAATTTAATTTGAATTCCTTCTCCCATTGAGATAACATCTTCAATTGATTTAATCCTTTCTTGTACATTCCTTGCATCCTGAGAGGTAGTAATGGTTTTCATTTTATATTCTGGTCTTAAAGCATGATGAACATCAAGTGTCAGTTTTACTTCCCCTGACCAGTGCCCGCAGCAGTGGGGTGGGGAGGTCAGGGAGCTGCCTCCGGTGATCTGTAACTCTCCTCACCCTCACTCTCCAGGCCTCGTCCTTTCTCCTGTTGTTTGAGCCACCTTTTACTCTCAGAGATCAGATGAAATGTAGTTAGAAATTTGAAATCATTTCACATATAACAAATTGTGCTTTATTAAAGACATTAATGAAATATCAAGTGTCTTCTCAACATGCAATTCAATAACTTTTTCCTTTAGACCTCTGTTTTGCTTGTTATTAAAAATAGCTGGAACACCCAGTTGGTTCTATAATTTTCCATCATAATTATGGTTATTATTAAAGACTCTAAGGCTAAAAACAATAAAGCCAAGAAACAAGATTTTCTGATTTTCAACATAAATATACTCAACACTGTATTTCATAGAGTAATACAAATTTTATAATTAGATGTTAGTCAATGAGCCATATAAAACTCAGAATGTTAGGAAGTTCTTAAAGGACTGTCTTCTCATGGGAGACGCATAATCAGAGATCAGGCCATGAAGAGTTAATGCCCGTAAATTACCCTTCAAATTTGACTTCCATTGTACCTAATACAGTTACTTAATTTCAGTTGGTTCTGAATTTTTCCCATCTGAGTCTACTTCCAAGGACAAATGTTTCCATGGGGTAATTGTAGGATATTTTCCTCCAGGTGGTCATTATGCCAGAAGAAATGTTTTCTTTTTGCATAAAAATAAACTGACCACTTTCAATTTTCTTATATATTGATTTTTTAAAGTAATTTGCCAACAAAGAGCTAGATATGGCATACAAAAGTATCATTTTATTAACATGTTTACTTCAGGAAATAAAAGAAAATACGGTGATCCCACTGACATGCATAAAAATGAACCCTAAAATCTAAATTCTTACCTCATTATTTTTATGTATACTTTTACATTTTTATTTGGCATATAGTAATTGTACATATTGTGGGATAAAGTGTGACATTTTAATATAGGTGTACAATGTGTAATGAACAGATCAGGTAAATTGGCATATCCATCACCTCAAATGCTAACATTTCTTTGTGTTGGAAACATTTGAAATCTTTTCTATGAGCTATTTTTAAAATACACAGTTAATTTTTTTCAACCATAGTTATTCAACTATGCTGCAGAATCTTACAAGTTATTCCTCCCTCCCACTGCACCTCTGCGCCTATTAACCATTCTCTCTCCATTGCCCCCTCCCCCAAACCCTTTCCAGGCTCCATTAACCACTATTCTACTGTTTTACTGTCTTCTTCTGTAAAACCAATAGTTTAGTTTCAACAGGTGTATTTGTCTTTCTCTAACTGACTCCTTTTACTTAATGCAATGTCCTCTGGTTCCAGTCATGTCATTGCAAATGACAGAATTCCACATTTTTATGGCTAAGTAATATTCAATTGTGTATAAATATCGTATTTTCTTTATCCTCTTATCAGCCCCTAGATTGATTCAATATCTTGTGGGTAGAACTGCAGTACACATGCAATGCAGAATTTCTTTGCCATACTGGTTTCATTTTCTTTGGATACATATGCAGTAGTGGAATTGCTACTTCATAAAGCAGTTCCATTTCTTTTGGAGAGGGCAATTGCCATACTGTTTTTTTGAGTGGTTATAAGGAAATTGATATTACCATAACAGTGTACAAGAGTATCCCTTTCTTCACATTCTCACCAGCATTTGTCATTTTTTGTCTTTTCAATCATGGCCATTTTTATCTGGAGGAGATGGTGTCTCATCATGGTTTTGATTTGCTTTTCCTTCTGATTAGAGCTATTGGGTGTTTTATCTACATGTTGGCCATATGTATATCTTACTTTGATAGATGTCTCTTCAGATCATTTGCCCATTTTTTGAAGAGTTTTAAAAATTTGTTCTAATTAGTTATACATGATAGTAGAATGCATTTTGATACATCATACATAAATGGTGTATAACTTCTCATTCTTCTGGTTTTACATGATGTAGAATTGCACCAGTTGTGTAATTATATATGTACCCAGGGTAATAATGTCTGATTCATTCTACTATCCTTCCTACCCTTTACCCTCTCACCTCCCTTCACTTTCCTCTACGAAATCCAAACTACCTCTATTTTTCCCTAGTCCACCTCTTTATTATGAATCAGCATTGGCGTATCAGAGAAAACATTCGGCTTTTGGTTTTTAGGATTGGCTTATTCTGCTTAGCATTATATTCTCCAGCTCAATCCATTTACCAGCATCATTTGCCCATTTTTAAGCCAGACTTTTTGTCTGTTAAGTTATTTGAGTTCCCTACATATTCTGGATATTAGTCACTTGTTAGAAGAGTAGTTTGCAAAATATGTTCTTTCACTCTGTAAGTTGTCTCTTCTCTTTGTTGATTGTTTCTTTTGCTGTGCAGAAACTTTAGAATTTGATATAATCATTTTTGCTTTTATTGCCATTTTCATGCCTTTTATTGTCATAAACCTTTGCTCACAAATCCTAAAGTGTTTCCCTTATATTTTCTTCTAGTGGTTTTATAGTTTTAGATCTTACATTTCAGTCTTTGACCCATTTTTAGTTATCTTTTATATGGTAAGAGATAGAGGTCTAGTTTCAATCTTCTGCATATGAATGTATAGGTCTCTCAGAATCATTTATTGACCTCTTTCACCAATGTATATTCTTCTTGTTGCCTTTCTTGAAAATCAATTGGTTGGAGGTGTATAAATGTATTTCTAGATTTCTCTGTTTGTATAAATGTATTTCAGGATTTCTGTTTATTTGTTTTTTTCCATTGATCCATGGGTCTTTTTTTATGCTACTAAAATGCTGTTTTCATTGCCCTAGCTATGTAGTATATTTTGAACTCAAGTATTGCAATGCCTTCAGTTTTGTTCTTTTTCAGGAACACTTTGGCTATTCAGGGTCTTTTGTGGTTCCTTAAAAACTTTGGGAGAATTTTTTCTGTTTCTGTGAAGAATATCATTGGTATTTTGATAGGAACTTCATTGACTCTGTAGACCACTTTGGGCATTATGGACATTTTAGCAATATCAATTCTTCCAATCTGTGAACATACGATGTCTTTGTGTGTGTGTATGTGTGTGTGTGTGTGTGTGTGTGTGTGTGTGTCTTCTTCAATTTCTTTCACCAATGGTTTGTAATTTTCATATAGAGATTATTTTCTTCCCTAATCAAATTTGTTTGCTGGAGTTATTATTATTATTAGTTACAACTATTGTGGATGGGGTTGTTTTCTTGATTACTTTCTCAGAAATTTTGTAATTGGCATATATAAATGCTACTCATTTTTACTACATTGACCTTGTATCTTGCAACCTTACTGAATTCTTTTATTATTTCTAACATATGTTTGGTGGAGTCTTTAGATTTTTATAAATATAAAATTGTTATTTGCTCTTCTTACTTCTTTAATTAATTAAGTTTATAATTATATTTTAAAACAACTATTTGAAAGTTCTAATTTATGGTAATTTAATATCCTAATTTATTCAAACTAATTGATAACATTTTTATATTTTATTACACATAAAATACAAACTAAAAAGACAAATGCTATATCACTGATAAGCTAATTGATGTAAATTATCATTCTGTTTCTTTATATCTAAAAATTAGAGCACAGGTTTTCAACTCAGACAACCTTAAATGAAAATTTACAAGTTGTGTACACTTAAGCTTAAGTCATTTAGTCTCTTAGAACCTCATTTAACTATTTATAAAATGGGGATAATATAATCTACATCAAAAAATTATTAATCATAAGATTAGATAAGATACTGAGATACCATTCAAGACAGTAAGAAAGCATGCTTTAACTTTTTGCTTCTTTTCTCTCTCTCTCTCTCTTTCTCTCTCTCTTTTTTAACCAGGTATTGAACACAGGTGTGTTTTAACACTGGGCTACATCTTCAGTCCTTTTTATTTTATATTTTGAAACAGGCTCTATCCAAATTGCTTAGGGTCTCGCTAAGTTGCTCAGGCTGGTCTCAAACTTGCCATCCTCCTGCCTTAGCCTCTTGGGTCACTGAGGTTATAGGTATGCACAATGGTACCTGTTTCTTGTCTCTTTATCTGCATGATGGAGATAATAATTTGGCATGAGACATTAACATATGGAAAGTGCTTTAAATAATGTGAATTTCAGTATATTGGTTTTCTTGTTACTACTTCATATAAAAGAACTTAGCACAGAGTCTAGAAAATATAGTAGCTGTATTTTTCTCATGTGTTGTTATTAACATCTTATTTTTCCATGTCACTATTATAACCCAATAGTAGCAGTTACAGAATTTGGGGTTACTGGGAGTTGAAAAAAACCTGATAGGAAGAAAAGCTGTGAGGCATATTTCAACACTGATTAAAAATTTATTTTATTTAAAAAGCTATTTTCCATAGAAAACAACCAGGAAAGGCTATTGCAAAAACAAAAGTCCATAAACACTGTAGAAGATAACTTCCAAGTAGCAGAATGAATTATCAAAATAATGCATTATCAGCACTTAAGGAGGCTGAGACAGGAGAATCGCGAGTTCAAAGTCAGCCTCAACAACAACGAGGTGCTAAGCAACTCAGTGAGACCCTGTCTCTACATAAAACACAAAATAGGGCTTGGGAGGTGGCTCAGTGGTCCAGTGCCCCTGAGTTCAATCTCCAGTACCAAAAAAAAAAGCATTATCAGTTAATCAACCCAGAATTTACAGTATAATCAGTTGTAAACATCTCTGGATTAATTTGATACAGTGCTCAAACAAGACATGTACATGAATTGAGGTTTGGTCCATTCTACTCAAGGCATTTTACCTGAGAAATCAATGACAACTTCTTCATTTATTATTGATGTCAAGCTTTATAGTATCTTAATATATAGGAAAAAAGTATCCAAATTTAAATCATCACAATTTAACTTTATATCACCTAATTAAAACTTTTGAACAGATTCTACTACCACCCACCCAAGTAATATACACATACACATACACAACACACTTAACTAAGTTTATCTGCAATATTAAAATAAGTTGTGGGTTCCTTTTCCAAAAATTTCCTTTGTCATTCTCCACAAAGTAAAAATGTCTCTGGGAAATCTTTCTTAGTAATTATTTGCCTATTCCCTTACTCAGAAAATTTTATAGCAAAAATAAAAGACATAATAGGCATAAAGAGTAAAAGCTTAAAACTTGTTTCTCTAGTTGTGCCTCTAGTTTTCTAGACAAGAAAACATCAATGGTTATCAACAATACGAGATCAATAAGCTCAGGCCAAAAAAAGGAAAAGAAAAGAAAAAAAAACAAAAGCAAAAACAAAAACTCAATATACTGAATTTAACTTGGTAAAAATGACATATATTTTTTATACACAACACACACATTTCTTCCATAGTAAAGTCTACAGTCAACCCAATAGCAATGAGCAATTCAGTACTCAAATACTGCTACTCCCATTACCATTTCCTACCAAAGGAAAAAGAAATTCTGAAAGTGATTGCTAATTAGAGATCTATAAAAAGAAATATATCCTGGTTTGAGAAAGAAAGCTTGTAAGGATTCTCAGGAACCAACTTGAATAACTTTGTCTACAAAAGATAGAATAACTGAGCATCAGTAAAAGCTATATCTGCAATATGCTAAAAGAGATTAAGCTGTTTAAATCCATGCATCCTTGATGATATTTATTTCTGAAGAATGCAAGAGTACTAACTCATCATTTTAAAACTAATAAATAAGAGGAAAAAATAAATAATTAATGTTGCCTTTCCAACCTTGAGTTGTACCTCAGAGTGACCACACATATGACCTGGGTAAATTTTTCTTTTTTGGAGTTTTAAGATAATAAATTAAGAGGAAATAATCAATTGAGGTAAAGTGGAGTGGGTAGAGACAAAACAATAGTGCCCTGAATGGACAACTGTTAAAACTAGGAGGTGGGTACATGAAAGTTATGCTATTAATAGTTTTCAGTCTCTTTTGTATGTGTCAACATTTTCATAACATGGAGTTGAAGGGAAACAGTATTCTCTGATTACTGTAGCTTTATAATAAGTCTTCAAACAAAGCAGCATGCATCTTCCAAATGTGTTCTTTTCCAACATTTTTGGTTATTCTTGTTAATTTAAATATAATATTGCTAATATGTAGCATAATATATTTATCCTTAGAATCAACTAAGCTATTTATTCAAGATATGAATTTCTTTATTGCACTGAATGTACAGATCAGTTTGGAGAGATCTCACATTTTAATGATAGTGAGTCTTTCAATTCATGAGTATCTCTATTCAGCATTTTGTGACTTTTAATGTTTCAGAGTACAAAGTTCTTGTACATTTTTGTTATATTTCATCATAAGCTTTTGTCTTATTTTTACCATTTAAATTGTACTTTAAATTTTTTACTTTTAATCATTGCTGCAAATACATAAAATCACATTTAATGTTGTATTTTTACATTGTATTCTGCAAGTTTGACTTATCAACTCTACAATCATCATAGCTAGTAGTAGCTTTGTATATTATCTAGGATTTTGTATGTAGACTATCATACATACATGTGTATATCTGTATATATACACGCACACTTTTATATACATGGAAATAGACTTTTTGATTTTTTCCTTTTAAAAGTTTCACTCCTATATTTGCTTTGTCTCACCTTATTACAAGGACAGTGTGAAACAGAAATGGTGTAAGCAGGCATTCTTGCCTTTCTCCAGTGTGAGGAAGTGTTCAGCCTTTCAGCAGTAAGAATGATGCTAGCTACATATTCTATCTATGCAAAAATGCTGTTGATCAGACTGTAGGAATTACCTACTGTTCTTGACGTTCTGAGGAGTTTATTGTGTGATGTGCTCACTGTATTTTTTAGGGGCAGTGAGAAGGGCAATATCCATCAGCTTTGGCATCAGGATTATGCTAATCTCACAAACTGAATTGAAATGTGCTCCCTCCTCTGTATTTTTTGAAGAATAGCTTATGCCTTTATTAAATATTTGATAAATTTCAGGATAGAAATAATCTGAGCTTGTGATTTTATTTACAGAAAAGTTTTTGTTTTACTATGAGTTTATTTGATCCCTTGATCAGAAACTTATTTAATAACTGTAGTTTCACTCTGATTTTCTATTGCCTTTATGCCAGTCCTGATGAGTTATTGTTTAAGGTATTTGTCTATTTCACCTATATTGTTAATTTTATTGAAATATAGTTATTCATGCTATATTTTTTTATGTGCAGCATATATAATGGTGTCCCTTTTTTCAATCATATTTATTTCTGTATTTTTTTTCTTGAATTGTCTTGCTAGAAATTTGTAAATTTTAGTATATTTTCAAATAATTTGGCTCTGTTCATATCTCTATTCATTTGCTTTTTATTTTACTTATTTCTTCTTTTACCTTTCTTATTTTCTTCCTTCTACTTATATTTTTTATTAGTTTATTTAATTGCATTTCAAGTCATAGCACATATATAGAGCTCAGTTTTTCCATTTCTCTGGTTGCAAACCAGATAAAGTTACACCAATTGTGCTTTCATACATGCACCAAGGGTAGTGATGACTATCTCAATCAACCATCTTTACTATACCCACTCCCCTTTCCTGCCCCTCACCTCCCCCATGTCGCGTCCAGTGTTCCTCTATTTCTCTTATGTTTCCCGTTCCCACCTCCCTTATTCATCAGCATCCACTGATCAGAGAGACCATTCAGCATTTGGTTTTTTGGGATTGGCTTACTTCACTTAGCATAATGCTTTCCAATTCCATCCATTTGCCTGCAAATGCCATAATTTTGTCCTCTATATTGCTGAATAATATTCCAATGTGTATATGCACCACAGTTTCTTTATCCATTCATCTATTGAAGGACATCTGGGTTGCTTCCACAGTTTTGCAATTGTGAATTGAGCTGCTATAAACATTGAAGTGGCTGCTTTACTGTAGTGTGCTGTTTTTAAGTCTTTAGGGTATAGGCCAAGGAGTGGGACAGCTGGGTCAAATGGTGGTTCCATTCCAAGTTTTTTAAGCAGTCTCCATACTGCTTTCCAGATTGGTTGCACCAATTTGCAATCCCACCAGCAATGTTTAAGTGTACCTTTTTCTCCACATCCTCACCAGCACTTATTGTTGCTGGTATTTTGGATAGCTGCCATTCTGACTGGGGTGAGATGAAATCGGAGAGTAGTTTTGATTTGCATTTCTCTAATGGCTAGAGACGTTGAACATTTCTTCATATATATGTTTATTGATTGTATATCATCTTCTGAGAGGTTTCTATTCAGCTCCTTAGCCCATTTATTGATTGGATTATTTGTTTTTTTGGTGTTAAGTTTTTTGAGTTCTTTATATATCCTGGAGATCAGTGCTCTATCTGATGTGC
>PVHX01024193.1:0-24451 GCA_004024805.1 Geosciurus inauris
CTCCTGCTGTACAGCCCATGGATTCTGGGAGTGTAGTATCTTGGTTTGTTTGAGTCACTTTCTTCCCTTGTTTTCTCATGATGTTTGTGTGTCTTTCCTTCTAGCTCTGCTGATCCAAGGTGTTACAGTTTTAACTCCTATATGGTTATAGTTTCCCTGCAGGGTTTCATTACTTCTCCTCCAGTAGGTGGCGTTGTCCATTGTTTGCTGGACTTTCCTGGCTGGTATCCTTGGTACTGGTCCCAGGCCAAGGTGAAACTCTGGGCCGCTGGTGGAGTCGCTGTTCCACCGTGGCCAAGGTTTGCCCCCAGGTGTTCACCTGTGCCCCCTGGTGTGTCGGAAGTTCCGCTGTTAGAAGGTGGTCCACAAAGAACACTAGCTGGGGTTCCGCTCAGGAGACAGTCCACAGAAGCAACTGTCAGCGGAAAGAAAGGGAAAAAGTATAGTCATTAATAGTCATAATGCCAGCCTTCCTTGGCAGGAATTGCATAGTCATGCCAGAATCTTTCCCTACTCTCTCTTCTCAGATCCACAGAAAAACAGATTAATTTAGTGGGGACACTTTAGTTCTACTCATGTTAAGTGTGAGCATGCACTCATATGCCAGCTTTAAAATAGTATCGTCTTCCATTTTAGACAATCTGTGTTTTAATTGCCCATTCCATTTTGCTATGAAACTATTACTTTGTGGAGGATGTTTCTTTGCCCATTGTTTGATGTTTTGGGCTATGCAGTGTTCCTTGGTCTGCCAACTTGGTGCAATATTTTCTGTTACACCTTTTCTACAGTGGTCTGAACATTTTCCAGCTTCCATCAGGTAAGGAAAGCTTAGTACAGAGTCTGTGAAAACCAGTTTGCAGCCCCCAGGACTCCTAGCATCAGTCTGACTTGCCAATTGTGTTTAGGCCACATCTTGCTATTTACATCTACAGTCTCTCTTTCTTTTGCTGTTAGACAGAACAATTCTTGTTGGTTTTTGTTCCTCAGGAGTACAAGAGAAATATGCTTATGTTAGGTCCATCTCTGCAATGCTACAGCTCCTCCATACCCAGTTCCTTCATGGAATAGGTGATCACCTCAACTGGGATTACTGCTTGTCAATTCTGACGATCTTCTGAACCCAAGAATTTTCTAATAGGCATCAACTTTATCACTTTAATATCCCCCTTCAATTTCCATTTGTCTGTGTCCCATGCAGCATCCCTTTCTTAGTGCAGGTTTCCAGGGACTTACTGCCTGCATGTATGGCCAAGCCATTGGCCACTGCTCATGAGCCAGTAAAATCTAAAGTTCAGGGTCCTTTACAACTACTCATTTTCCCCTAATAGCTAGAAAATAGCCAGTTCAGACTACTGAGCTCATTAGTTTTTATATTCTTTAGTCAAGTGGCATTACTGGTAGGAGTTGAGGTCAGATTTGTTGTTAGGTTGGTTTAAGGTGACTAAGGAAAACAAAATACCAGGCAATCCGCATATGTGAGAGAAGAATCAATCAAACACCAGCATGCAGGCAGTGACGAGTGATGACAATTCATGACTTCATGATTATCATCAATCAGCCAGTCCCCTGACCAACCCCAGGAGAATACAGGACTCCTCAAAACTTCCCTTTCCTGTCCCAAGCCCCTCTTCCTGCCCAAAGCTTCCCTTTCCTGTCCCAAGCCCTCCCCTTCCTATCCCAAACTATAACACTTTCAAACCACCTGAGCCCTGCATGTGATTCTCCTGGACCCAGACTGGACCCATTATGTTGGACGGGGGACTCTCACCTGGGAGAGTCAATAAAGCTTTGCTCAGCGGTTTTAATTGGCCTCCTTTTGGTCATTGTTATCTGACCTTATATTTGTGTTCCACGTAGTCAAAGAGTAAACCCCTAATGCCAAAGTAAGCAAGTGATCAGAAATTTTATTAAAAAAGAAACTAAAAGGAAAGTCGTGGAGCTCCCAACTCAGTGCCTAGGAAGGGTAACAGTGCTGTTTAAGTCTTACAATATTCCCTCTTATAAAGGCACATAAGGAAAAGTTGATAAGCTCCTCCTAATGGATCCCTCACTGTTACTAGGGATGTGGCCTTTGTTGAGTTTTTTCTTTTGTTTGTACTGGGGATTGAACTCAGGGGCACTTGACCACTGAGCCACATCCCCAGCCCTATTTTGTGTTTTATGTAGAGACAGGGTTTCACTGAGTTACTTAGCACCTTGCAGTTGCTGAGGCTGGCTTTGAACTCACGATTCCCCTGTTTCAGCCTCCCAAAGTACGGGGACTACAGGTGTGCACCACCGTGCCTGGCTATGTTGATTGGTTGTTTTTATTTTTATTTTTTTTCCACCTGATGCAATAGTCACAGGGTGAGGGCTGCAGGAACAAGGGCTGGAAGCAGGGATGAGTCACTGTAGCAAAAAACTGCAGCTATATTTTAAAATCATATATCAGTATTTCTAAAGGACTGAATGGATGGCTTTTAATCTACATTCTATTTGGCAAAACTGAGGATAATGCTAAGTGCAGCTGTATTTCCTAATGGCAAAAAAGTATTTCACTGATTCTGGACCTATATTGTCAGCCGGCTGAAACCCACCCAAGAGCTGAGGAGGGTATGTCTGTGGAGTCCAAAGACCCGTTTCAGAGAACTCATCTACTTTATTTTCACACAAGCAAGGTTTTATCAGTTTCCAGTTGCTGGGCAAGTTCTGTAAAGGATCACCTGATCCAATGAGCTATTAGTACGCTATATGAATTATAACCAATGGGCTGAAAAGTCAGTGGCACAAAAACAGCAGGAGAGGAAGGTGTTGAACATACAAGGGAAGCCAGATTGTCATGGTGATGGGGCTGAGGGTGGCTAGTATTCCAACCACAGGCCCTTACACAGGTGTTGTGGTTAGTGTTCCAACCACAAATGATCAGTGTTCTGAGCCCTGAGAGCCCCTCACGTAGGCACCATAGGCCATTTCCCAACTTACAGGCTCAACATCTCCCCGCTCTGGATTTGTTGTAAGGACCTCAGCAAGCAAAGCTGTTTTTTGTTGTGCCCTATTAACTCTTGCACATAGCTGTTTTACTATACCATAGGACACAATGAGTAAAATAACAATCAAGACCAATGTGATAGCATTATAGGGAGAAAACAATTTTCCAGTAATTAGTTAGCCTTTCAAAGAAAGGGAGGCTCCTAGGATAGACACCTTTGTTGCATTGATTTTAACAATGGATCTAGTAAAATTATTCATGGTCATAACATAGTTTGTGTCCCAGGAGCCCTTAATCTACATTGAGAAATTTTGTAAATGAGAGGTGATGTTTTCAGATACTAGATATTGGGTAACACAAATATGGTGAAACTCAGGATCACAAGCAAGCCTTTGTAACATAAAGAGCATGTCCAATTGTTGTTGATGAAGATCTAATTCTTGTCACCAAGCTCTTTAAGTCACCCTGGGTGACTTGGTGTCAGTCTTCTCCTCTTCCTCACCGGTAGATCTCTTATTCTGAGGTGTTTCATCTCCTTGACTAGGGGCTCAAGGGGTCCATGGCCAGATGAATCTTGTGGGAATCCAGATGGGGCTTGATTCATTTTCTGGAAAAAACACAAGCAAAACCTTGACCCATTGTTAAGAAGAGTCTGGCCCATGCCAGGTGTGGTCTTGTAGGTCCTTCCATCTCACCAGATGGAGGGTAGATAGACCTATTAGAGGACCCCAATGGTTATGAGCTGGTGATTCTGTTTCTTGTTTATGTATAGTGAGAAAATTTAAAGTAAATAATACCTTGTTAATAAGATCATGTGGATTGAGGGAGGGGTTCTCCCCCTTCTGTCTTTGAATGGCCTCCTTTAAGGCTCTGTGGGTCCATTCCACAATTTCTTGTGCCCTAGGATTATATGAAATATCTGTTATATGTCTTACATTACAGTCAGAACAAAAGGCTTAAAAGGCCATACAGGTGTAAGCTGGCCCATTATCTGTTTTAGTAGTATGAGGCATATCGATGGTGAAACATCAGAGGCAATGGAAAATGGCTTGTTTTGTCTTTCCCCCTGTGGTAGGGGAGGCTAGGGTAAATCCTGAGTAAATCTTGAGTAGATATCATTAGTAACATGTAAATATTTTAGACACCCAAAGGAGAAGACATGAGTAACATCCATTTGCAACAAGGCATTGGATTTTAAGCCTCTAGGATTTACCCCCACAGGATGTAAAGGGCCTAAATGTAGAAAAGGAGCACATTTAGCACATTTGTCTAGCTATATTTTTGTATTAAGCCTTGGTAAGAGATGGGAACAGCTGGTGAAGACTATGGGCAAACTGATAGAAATTGGAATGTAATTGGGTAGCCTCTTGTATAGGAATAATGCCAGCGAATACCAAGTAAGCTGGTCAGTTTTAGCATTGAAATCAGCAAGTGGTAATATGCACCGACCCAGAAATTTATAGGGTGGCATTTTTTTGTACATTTTTAGAGGCCACCTGTAATCCAATATGTTTTAAATTACTGGTGAAGAGATTAAAGGTATCATTTAGTAATTTTGGTTCTCTAGGGAAATTAAGAGGTCATCCATATAATGAATGACAGTAAGCTCTGGCCAAGTTAACAAAGAAGCCACCACTTGGAAAACATATAATTGACATATAGTAGAACTGTTTTTTATGCCTTGAGGTAACATAGTCCATTGATACTGGCTAACAGGCACTGCATGATTTAAAGAAGGGACCAAGAAGGCAAAATGTTCTCCATCCTCTGAGTGTAAGGGAATAGAGAAAAAAAAAATCCTCAATATCTAAAATCCTAATCACATGACCCTGTGACAGATAAGATGCCTTGGGAATCCCAGGCTGTGTCATGTTTATCTTTTTCATGGTGGCATTAGTGGCACATAGGTCATGTAGGAGATGGAATTTGCCTTTTGCCTTTTTTAAAAATAACAAATAAAAGTATTTTAAAAACTTTGAGAAGGCTCTATATGGCCAGCCTCCAATTGTTCCTGCACCAATTTTTTTTAAATGTTATAGCTGTTTGTCTTTTTGTTTTTTTATGGATCGACCACAGTTCCACCCAAACAGGCTCCTCGCTTCATGTTCTACTGGCTGAATTAGCCATTCTGGGGGTTGCCCCCTACCCCATTTAAAGGCTCTGAGGTCATAGGTTTGCCATCAACATCATACTTAGATTTGCAGTCCCTTTTCCAGTGGTTTTCTTTTGTACACTTTGGGCAGACACTAAATGGCAGTTCTTCTCAAGGTGCCCTGGCGTTCACATTCCCAGCACCCTTACGATGGATTTCCCTGATTTTCTTTGAGGGTGGCAGCCAGTGCTGATGCCAATATTGCCGCATGGCTACATCCGCTTGCTGTTCACATTCATCATAATAAAATGCCTTCCATTTAAAAAATGTGAGCAGCTCAATGACAGCCCTAGCTAAGTCCTTCCAGTCCTATGGACAATTTAAATTTAGGCTAAGGGACTTGAAGACTTGCTCAGCAAAAGGACCTCTGAGTCCATCTTCCTTGACTGCTTTTTAAAATTCTTTTAAAGTGCCCATTGCAGTGCTCTTTGTGGGGTCTGGTAGACATTAACTGGAAATGCAGAGGGCTCTGCTCAAGTGTACTCCATGCTTTGTCCCTCACATGGCATAGGTCAGTAAATGGATTAGACTCTGACCACGAAGGTGGGAGTTCTGTAAGGTTACCCTCTTTATCTTCCTCCACTTGCAGTTTTTCCATTAGGTTGTAAGGAAGGGATAAATTTTATTTGGTTTGCTCCCTTTTGTTTCCCCCTTTTTGTGACCTATCTCTTGGAATACTACTTCAGAATCTGCCTCAAGTTTTTTCTCTTCCATATCCCCTTTGGATTGTTTTTGCTCTGCCTGTGCAGCTTCAGCAGCCATGACTAGACAGGTATCAGAGCCTTTATGGCCTAAAGACAGCTATATAGCTGTAATAACTGGGAAGAAATGTAGAGGCAAAACATATCCCTGTCTAACCTCAGTTTGCTTTGCATTTAGCATGACCTTTTCCCATATAGCTGAATCAAATACATCAGCCACCTTTACCCAAGGATTGGTATCGACCACCACATCCCAGAGCTTATATGCTTCTTTTTTATTTAAAATCAACCCTATCATGTTGAGAAGGGTGCACAGCAACTATAGTTGCGAGTCCTTAGTGGACAATGGTAAGTTGTCCATCCTTCCCCAATTTTTCCCAGGAGGCCAACACCCGCACTTAAATTCTTCCCTCAGGTCCCTGTCTAGGCACCAGTTGTGGGTTTTCTTGGGACAGTCGAGACCCACCAAACAGCTGAGGAGGATGTGGCTGTGGAGTCCAAAGAAGACCTCCAGAGACTCGTTTCAGAGAACTCATCTACTTTATTTCTACACAAGCAAGGTTTTATTAGTTTCCAGTTGCTGAGCAAGTTCTGTAAAGGATCACCTGATCAAATGAGCTATTAGTACGCTATATGAATTATAACCAATGGGCTGAAAAGTCAGTGGCACAAAAACAGCAGGAGAGGAAGGTGTTGAACCCACAAGGGAAGCCAGATTGTCATAGTGATGAAGCTGAGTGTGGCTAGTTTTCCAACCACAGGCCCTTACAGAGGTGTTGTGGTTAGTGTTCCAACCATAAATGTTCAGTGTTCTGAGCCCTGAGAGCCCCTCATGTAGGTAACATAGGCCAACTTATGGGCCCAACACTATGTATACCATGAATGGGAGTGGACTAATGGCGAGGTACTTGCTAGACTAGTATTGCTGCCCACAATCTAGACCAACGTAGTCACTAGGTAATTTTGGAAAAATTGTGGGTATTAATAAGGAGAAAGAGGAATAGTGGGTGAGGTTTAAAAAATGAATAAATGAGCTATTAACTGAAGAAAGTCCAATATCATACTAACACACCTTGAAAGATGCTTATAGCAAGAGATGACTTTATCTCTTGTTATGGTTTGGTTATGAGGCATGGCTGGAGAAAGGAGCTCACTGGGAACCCTCCCTTACAGTGCATCTTCCCTGTGGCTCTTTTCCCCATTTGTTCTCACTTTCTGGGCTTCCCAAGCCCACTATGATCTCATCAACTTTCCTCTGCTGAGCCCTCCCCCATATGTGTTGCCTCACCTTGAGCCCCAAGCAATGAAGCTGGCTCCATTCTGAAACCTCTGAAACCATGAGCCCCAAATAAAGTTTTATCCCCTGTATTGTTGGTCATAGTAGTGAAAACCTAACTAAGATATCTCTCTCATCTCAAATATGTCCAATGTCATATAATTGCAAAAGTCACTCTTGCTTAGGAAACGACAAAACTGAAAGAACCCTGCAAATTTGAGTGGCCTCCACCTGAGAGACATATTCATACTATTTGATGATGGCCTGAACCACATATTAATGATTGAATGTGATTCCAGTAATTGTCCAGTACTTTTGACTTATAAGATCCTTTTGGGGGCTGGGGTTGTGGCTGAGTGGTAGAGTGCTTGCCTAGCATGTGTGAGGTTCTGGGTTTGATCCTCAGTACCACATAAAAATAAATAAAAATAAAGGTCTTGTGTCCATCTACAACTAAAATATATTTAAGAAAAAAAAGATCCTTTTGTATTAAGAACTCTGTGGTCAGAGACCAAGGAATAGACTGTGAAATGATAAGAAATTACATCTTGGTCTATTCCTACATCCCTGGTGCAAAACATCTGAGTTCCTGAGCAATAAGCATGCTAGGAGAATGTCCTTGTGATGTTTCATCTCAGGCCCTTGTTCTTGAGACAACTTCTAATGCCCTCCTACATAAGGGTGCTAGGAGAATCTTTTGTTCTAATATTTGATATTTAGATTCCTGATATTAAACTCCTAAATACCTTGGAAGTTCCTGGATTATATAAGCATCTTCTGTTCTAGTGAGGTAACTATTGATGGGCTCATGGAGAGCTGCAGGATGGGGGCTGAATGCTAGGAAAATCTACTATGTGATTATATCATTGGAAATTTTGGCCCACCCTGACCTTCAGGTAGGTAAAAATCAACAAGTCAATCACAAAAGTCAATTGCAAGCGGGTCATAATTCAATCAACCATGCCTACGGGTCCTAGAGGATGGCACATCTAGAAAGGTCATGGGAGCTACAAGCCCCTTCCCATCTCCTACCCTTTGCATCTTTTCCATCTGCCTATTCATCTATATCCATCATGATATTCTTATAATAAATGGACATGTGTAAATAAAGTGTTTCCCTGAGTTCTGTGAACATACAGTACTGAAGGGTGACCAGCACCCCGCCAGGGTAGGTGCCTGCTCAGGAGGTGTGAGCCACCTTGGAAATAAAAAGTCTTAAATAATTAGTAAGAACTAGAGACAGAGCTAGAAATTAGGTATAAAAAGTGGAGAGCACTTTGATCACCACAGGCAAAATATAAACCCTAAAGGGGCATCCCTAGTGACATACTTCCTCCTGCCACACCCTACAGGCCCACAGTTAGTACCCAGTTCATTCATATTACTGTGTTAATCCACTGATTAAGTCACATATAATCTTATTATTTCACCTCTGAAACTTCTTGGTTTGTCACACTGATGAATTTTGGGGGGATATCTCATCTTTAAACCACAACACTATATTATTACTTTATGATTTCTTCCTCTTCCCTTAAGGTTTATCAAAGGGACATATGTTCTGTCAAAATACATGGCTATAGCTAGTTAACTATGCTAATAATTTATTTTTTGTCAAACAGATGATAAAATTAATTGAATTTCTATTACATCCAATGAAATATGTGTCCTAGAAGAATATGGAAGAAGTAAACAGTAATAAATTCATTAACTCTCAATTTACTAACATAAAATCAGTGAGAACAGGACCTCATCAGATACATAGCTTACATATAGACTATTGTGAAGGATGGATTAAACCGAAGAAGTTCATTTAACAATGAACTCACATTTTCCAGATTTTATATACTTTTTCTCTATAAATAAAAAGGGTGATTTCAAAACTCTTTAAAAAAGACAATTAACTAGTGTTCTTTTCAAATTTTTACTTGTTTTTCGTTATAAATGAGAGTAGAGTGTATTTTGACATATTTATAAAAATGTTGAGTATATCTTATTCTAATATATCTTATTCTCAGTCTTGAGGATATACATGATGTTGAGATTCACTGTGTTGTATTCCTGTATGTACATAGGAAAGTTATGTGAGATTCATTCCACTGTCTTTCCTACTTCTATTCCCCCTCCCTTTTGCACTTGTCTGAGAACATACACTATATGATTTTTATAAGAATATAATGATTTTTGATAAGAATATAATGATGTCTATTTTGGTAAATGTTCTAGGTGCCCTGAAACACTATGAACATTTTGGAGTTACTGCTTAAGAGTGGTTTTGCTTTAAATATATATTATTTTGCATGTGGGTAACCAAACCACAGACCCTACATAACTATGGAACATGGCCTTTGTTCTGCCCAACCAGGAAGCCCAAAAGTGATCTTGCCCATATTTGGAGCCAAGTTTATGATCACATTTAGGCAGAAAATATCCATTAGCCATGTCAAAATGGAAAGAACATCCTTCATGATTTAAAAATTATACAATGTATACACATATCAAACATTACATGGTATACAATAAATATGTACAAAATGGAAATTAAAATATTTCAACTTTTTTCTTAGTCAATGTTACATATTATGCATATGTAAATATTAAACAATGCTTATTTTATTAAATAAAATAAATTTCTTGCAAAAATCATGCTATCATAACAGAATATTTTTAGCATAAGTTATAGAGCAAAAAATTCAAACCCAATCAATGTACAATATAAACCTACTTTGCTTGACAAAAAAATAACAGTGATAATCAATTCTCCTCTTTAGATGAGAATTTTTTAACCCAATGATAGAAGAGAATATCAACTTATACCATTAGCTCTCTATATATACACAGTAGTTTGAAATTCATGAAAGTTTTTAGTTTTTCACTGAATTAATCAAAAAATGGCTTACACAAAAAGGGTGAAATATGTAAAATAAATTATAGATAATCAATTAAATATATAACCACATTATTGGTTATTAACTTCAAATAAACTAAGGTTTTCAGGCTTCTGGAGAAGGGACAAAAAGGCCTCAAGAGAGTAGAGCTCTTTAAAGACTTATGTTTACAGAAGACCCTATTTGAGAAAGTTCTACATGAGCTCTTGTAAGTTATTTGGATATTTTCCTCAGACCCAGGAGCTGACTAATCAGTCTCCTCATTGCCTGCTTCATGTCTTTGTTCCTCATTGTGTAAATGGCAGGATTCAGGATGGGTGTGATCAGAAAGTCCAAAATGGCAAGAAACTTATCCACTGGTACTGTGGGAAAAGGCCACATATAAACAAAGATGCATGGTCCAAAAAACAAAACCACCACAGAGATGTGAGCTGAAAGGGTGGAGAGAGCCTTGGACAGACCACCTGAAGGGCGTTTCCATACAGTGAACAGGATGAGGATATAGGACATAATCAGCAAGAAGAAGGTGCCTGTGGAAATGAACCCACTGTTGGCAGTTACCAAAAATTCCATTTTGTAGGTATCTATGCAGGCTAGTTTGATAAACCAGGGAAGATCACAGTAAAAGCTATCAATCTCATTAGGACCACAGAAAGGCAAATGGACAACAAAAGCTACCTGGGCCACTGAGTGAATGATACCAATAAGCCAAGCACCGGACAGAAGCAAACTGCACATCCGTGGGCTCATGATTGTCAGGTAGTGGAGGGGCTTGCAGATGGCCACATATCTGTCCAAGGCCATGGCCACCAGGAGCACCATCTCAGATCCACCCAGGACATGAAGGACAAAAATCTGGGTGACACACCCCAGGAATGATATGGTTTTATCCCCAGAATACAGGTCATGTATCATTTTAGGAACTGCTAGGGTGGAAAAACACAAATCAGTAAATGAAAGGTTAGCTAAAAGAAAGTACATGGGAGAATGTAAATGAGGGTCGAAGGTCACTGTAAACACAACAAGGATGTTTCCCAGAACAATTGTGAGATAAAACACTATACAGAAAGCAAGGAGGAAATGCTGTATTGGTCTGTAGGTAGAAAGTCCAAGCAATATAAATTCAGAAACTTCAGAGAAATTGGATTCATGCATTCGTTTTTTTATTCCTTGTGCTACCTAAAAGCCAAAAACGAATCAATAAGAAATAATTAATCATCAATATATTTTGAAATAGATTTAAATTCTTTTATAAAGTAGAAAAATTTAAAAATAGAAATCTTCACAAACACTTATAACACATTTTGAAAAATTAGTGCATTTATTTGTCCATTCAACTACTATTCATCATGAATGTATACAAGTTCTGTATATACTTGACATACAAGTATATATGTCAAGTTCTGTAGTAGAAATAGAACATTGATTCTGGCTTCAGTGGATCTGCAGACTAATGGTGCATCGAGATATTAGATATCTTTAAAAGTAGGCAAGACACTGATGACTGGAGAGAACTAACTTATCTTAGTGATGGCTGCTTTGACTGAACTAAATAGGAAGTCACTGTTAAAGAGTAAGTGAAGGGTTGGGGTTGTGACTCAGTGGGTGAGTACTTGCCTAGCATGTGTGAGGCATTGGGTTCAATCCTCAGAATCACATAAAAAAATAATAATAAAGTAACGGTATTGTGTTCATCTACAACTAAAAATATTTTTAAAAAAAATAGTAAGTGGAATAGTTCAGACTGTGAAATGTTTTGGGCAAAGACCCTGAGACCTGTAGGAAGACACTGAGCAGGACAACGAACAAACTGAGATTGTTAGAGTGATACAGAATCTTATATCCCTATGGATTTGATTTTTATCCTAAGATCAATAGAAAACTAGGTTTTAAACAATAGCTTGATTATATTTCTATTTTCAAATGTTCATAAAAGCTTCAATGTAAAAAATGGAATGAAAGGGCTACAGTGACCTTAATGTTATCCATTGAAGCTACATAACATAGTTATACTGGTTTTATCAGTTAACTAGGAGTGTCAGTCAACCAATGATGGTCACAGAAAAGAGAAAACTATAGATCTTTGCCTCTCAACATAAACTCACTGAAGGTTAATTAGATAGTTAAATGTTAACAGGAGAAACAAATTCAAAGAAGGTATAGAAATATTTAGACAAACATTAAGATTAAAAATTCATTCCACAATACCTCATATTCACAAAATCATGCAGAATATAATCAAACTAGTATCTAAAATAGCAAAATATAAAATATGCACATTGATGTATAAATTAGTGAAACTAGATATAAATGTAATGGATATATTTGCAGGAAGATAAAAGCACTATATAAATAAAGGCAAATTGTGGAAAATAGTTGCAAAACATCAGACAAAATATTAACCCTTTTATTCAAAATTAGTCTTTCAGATAAATAATGGATAAAAATATATACCAACTTAAAAATGAAAGAAAATATATAGTGACAAAAACCAAAATTCCAATAGTCAGTCATCATATGAAGAGTATATGTACTATTAACATTAAAGAAACCTAAATAAAATAGCATTGGTTTACTATTTTGCATTTAAATTGTCCAATTTTTCAGTAATTGATCAGTTACCATAAATGGAACTGTGAGTGAACTAGACACTCTCATACATTGACATTGATATTGTGAATTAGTCCAATTTAGTCAAAACATAAAGAAAGCTCTTGTAAAAAAATTGTATATATAGGAAAATATACAAAGATGTTTTCCTCAATTCTTACCAATAAATGTTTATTTCTTAGTTTACATGAATAAATTTTTTAGTTTGCCAAATAAAAGGTTCATTTTGTAGTTTTATTAAAGAGATTAAATATAAATTGTATATAATTGCATATAGATCTAATCTATGGATTTACTTTTTGGCTGACTAAACTTTCAAAATCAGTTTATCTTTGAATAAACAAACAGTTCATGCTTCTCCCACCTGCAATGGCCTAGGTTCCCCACTAGCTGTGCCACCACCAAGTTTTCCTCTGGCTCCCACCACTGATAACCTTTCTTTCTTATGTCACCACTATCCCTGCTGTCACTCCACAGCAAGCCCTGGCTCCACATGGATACCACCTCACACTGCCTATGCAGGGAAGCAGAATAAACTGGTAGAGCATCCTGGACTCATCATAGTCAACAACAGGCAAGAGCAGAGAGACCAGGCAGGAGAGGCATTATGGAGAAGACATGGAGTAGGCATTGTAGCCAGGGGGAAACCAACAGGGATGATGAGATAAGCCTCTATCATAAGGGCACTATGTCAGGAATTTTATAGATAGTAAGTGGGAAAGCATAGAACAGAATTGGGAACATAGTGCATTATTGCTACTGTACTCTATATTCAAAAAGCTGGATGAAAAGATTTTAAATGCTGTCACGCAAAGAAATGATACATGTTTTAGAACATCATTATGTTTACCCTTAGTTAAATATTTTACAACATGTATATGTATCAAAACATCATTTGGTGCCCATACATATGTACAATTTTTATAATGTATGATTTTTAAATATTTACAAATTTTATAATCCTGTTATACTTTTTAAATTTAAATAAAAGAAAACTGAGCATACAAAAAAGGGACAATAACTGAGATGAATGACAATGTATGTGACATTTCATAGCAGGTATGATCAGGTCTATGTAAAAGTTTTGATCATCCATTGTGAGGATTTTAGCATACACATATTCAGGAATACAATTAATGTTCATTCTCTAGGTCTCCAACTGAGAAAAAAAGAAAAGAACAAAAAGAAGATCAAAACAAAAATAAGTATAAAATGGTACAAATAGACTGATTTTTTTTCCTGAATGATGGGAGAACAGATTTATTTTCTTTCTAAATGTTAAATTTTTCTTTACTTTGTAAATGTTAAAATTTTCTTTATTAATACACAATGTCTTCATTGAATCCAGTTAAATAGGAACAAAAATTAGTATCCTCAGAATATTATTTCTGATAGAAGGGTCAATATATTAACAGCACAAGAGGAAAGGGTTATTTTTAGAAAGAGATGGAAGCAAAAGGAACTCAGGAGCAGCCACAAAAATGGATGAGCAATGAGCAGTCTGATCGACATTCAGCCTCTTTGGTCATTAGGAAGTTCATTGATTTTGTTTTAACAATCAACCAGGAAAGAAAAATAATGGGGATGGGAGAGCACAGAAAAAAGAAAAAGAATTCCCCAGATTTTTCAAGATTCAAAATAAAAATTACCCTTATAAACAATTGAATTACATGCTGCCAATATTTATGACAATTTAAAATGTAAAAATCTATTTCTAGACACACTAGCAAAGAGCAAATATATACCCACATATAAACATACACATATAGTAAAATGTTCAAGAGTGTTAATCAATAGTGAGGGTATTACATTGTAGAACGTGTATGTAAGGAATACATAAAACTATTAAAATTACTTGAATCAGTTTTCACAGGTAAATCTAGAAATATTTTATACTTAAGTGAAAAGAGTGAATTCATAATGAATTTAATACTATGGAAATGAGGGGATATATTTGAATAAAACAATCTCCAGCTGGACTCATTGGCACAGGCCTGTAATCACAGCACTTTGGGAAGCTGAGACAGGAGAATCGCTAGTTCAAAGCCAACTTCAGCAACAGCAAGGTATTAAGCACCTCAGTGAGACCATGTCTCTACATAAAACACAAAATAGGACTGGGGATGTGGCTCAGTGGTCTAGTGCCCCTGAGTTCAATCCTTAGTCCCTGGTACCAAAAGAAAAAAAAAATCTCATAATACACACTAAATACCACTGGTGACAAATCCTGAAAAGTAGGATCAAATGTGGCTTTCACTTCCAAAGGTCTATATTTCTGTATTGTTTAATACAACCCTAAAACAACTGTGTATTGCTTTGGGCTTTTTTAAATACAAAGTAAGATGTTAAAGACAAACAACCCTGCAAATTCAATTCAGGGATGTCAGTATCATTCAAAGTAGCATTTACAAATTATTACAAAGTTTTATAAATGTTCAGAAAACAACTGTTTTCTGATTTAAAAAAAAAAAAGAAAATCCTCAGAGTGGCTACCCAGAGTCTTTTCTCAGCAAGGGATTCTTCACCAAAATAAAACCACACCTTCCTGAGCAGTCTATTGCTGGCTTCTTGTAAATGTGTGTCATTCCAGGGAGAAGATGAAAGGCAAAGGGAGAAGAGAGTAGAGAGAGGGACATGGACACGGAAAGGGAAGAAATAGAGAAGAGAAACAAAAAGGAGTAGCACCAAGGTGAAAGGGAGGCAGTTCAGCCAGCTTACCAGTGGAGCATTTCCCGTGCTTTCCCTGCCTACTGGCTGCTTAAAATCCCTACTGATCTCTGCCTTGGGAACATCCTAGTGTGGCAGTAAAGTTCCAGGAATTTGTCTACTGCCCAGGATAAGGGAGCCCTTACCTTTTTTTATTTAGCTGATTAATTTTAATTGTAAAAATTCCATCCCATGTGTCAATTCGTCAAGAACAACTTGCCTGCTGCTAGCCAATTTATATTGTTATATCATGTGCATTTATGAATATGTAACAATGAATTCCATTGATAACACACTAGTAAAATATGGATAAAATTTAAAAGTAAATAAGTAAAAGGAAAAAAAAGATCCTTCCTTCTCTATCCAGTCTAGATTAGATATTCCTCCTCTTTGCTCTTACATCATACAGGCAAATATCCCATATTGACTGTTCTGTAGTATATTTTACAATGAGTGCTCTCCTTGTCTCCTTTGCTAAAACCATGAGCTTCTTGACAGCACGGACTGTATCTTATTCACAAATCTTGGCGCATAGTGTTGTGAGTTTGAGAGAGACATGCATAGTTAGATGGGTACAAGCATGCATGTGCATATAAATGCATGAATGATAGATGATGATAGCTTCTTGGTAAAGAATGTTTGTACTACATCCTGATCCTATTGAAAAGTGATATCAGTGAAATTATTAAACAATAATTCAATTATGAAACTCTAAAAATTATCATTAACCTCTGGAAGGTCTGAGAAAATTCACTGTAAAGCCAATTTCCAGGCTCTTTGCTAGTTCCTATAGAAAAATAATATTGTCTAAACCCAGAAATTGTCCTGCAAATCCATACAGAATCTAGGAATATGGAACAATGAAAACTCTAACTTCCCCTTTGGAAAGACAGCAACAGTGTATGAAATGAAGAATAGAAATGGAGATGAGAAAAAGTTTTAATGTTTTGACATAAGTACCAGACATTACCTATATGTAAAAAAAATGACTGATCATTTTAGTAAGCTATTAACTATAATTACATCATCACCACTTACCTGGCTAAGGGCAAAAGAAAGATGTCAGAAATCAATATTTCTGCCATAACATGATCTTTTAAGAAATGTTTTCTTCTCATGCTTTGTGTTTAGTGTTTCCCACAACTGTTACAACTCTAACAAGGACTTAACAGCATCATTTGGTGACCACTTGATGGCTGGTGATCTGAATCCCCAAGCCATTTATCATGGGAATTCTACTTTTGAATTCTCATGGTCCTGGCAAAAAGTACTAAAATTATCATTAAGAATGTAAATAGAGGGGAGGGGTGGAGCACTGGGTTCTATCCTCAGCTCACATAAAAATAAATAAAATAAAGGTATTCTGTCCATCTAGAACTAAAAATATTTTTTAAAAGAATGTAAATACAAGGCAAAAAACTACTTATAATAAAATATGATAGAAAAACATCTTTAAAGAAAATTAACAACTTACATTTGAGTATAAATTAACTATGATTTACACCAATATTAGTGAAAAAGGAGTATTTATGAACTCATTAAACCGATGTCATTTAAAATTCTGTTGGATACATATTCATGAAATTTTTTGGCATGTAGATATCCAGTTGTTTCAGCACTGTTAGCTGGAGAGACGATCCTTTTTCCCCTGAGCAGTCATACAGATGAATTTCTGGAATCCCGTTCTATTCCATTGGCCTATATATCTATTTGTTCCTAGTGTTACATTATGTATATCATTGTATATTTGTAATAAGTTTTCATTAGGAAATATGGCTTCTCCAACTTTGTTTTTTGTTTTGTTTTACTCAAAGTAACAAGTATTCTTGATGAAATAGTTTCAAGGTTATAAAATAAAATGAAAATGGAAACTCTTATCAATCATTTCCCACCACTGTTAAATATTTTCTTTATTTTATACATCTTTACTCTTTTACATTTATTTATTTTTTTTTATAATGTCTTTATTTTATTGCTTTGTATGTGGTGCTGAGGATCAAACCCAGGGCCTCACGCATGCGAGGCAAGCGCTCTACCGCTGAGCTACATCCCAGCCCTACATTTATTTTTTATTAATAGATTATTTTTAGGCATTTTAGATTTCAGATAGACCATAGTACATACAATAAGGCTGGGAGATTTCAACACATTTCCCTCAACAATATATAATTTATCTCAACATAAACTCAGTAAAGACCCTTCATACCTAAAAATTATTATAAATCAAATGGACCTATAGAATATTTTTAACAACAGATGAATTCACTTACTTCTTGGCTTCTGAAATTTGGTCATATTTTAGTCCACAAACCAACTCTTTCTTTTATTCCCTTGCATCTCATCTAATTATAATACAATAAAATTAGAAATCAACACAAAAAAATACAGAAAATATATTAACACATGGAGATGGAACAATTAATTTGCATTTTAATTTCTCCTTTAAAGTTGCATTTTTAAAAATTTATTCTACTTAGATATACATGAGAGCATAGTACATTTTGATTCATTGTACACAGATGGAGCACAAATTTTCATTTCTCTGGTTGATGGAGCATAACTTTTCATTTTTTTTTCATTTCTCTGGTTATACACAATATAGAGTTACACCATATGTGCAGTCATACATGAACCTAGTGCATTGCTGTCCATCACATTCCATCATCTTTCCTGTCCCCATGTCCCATCCCCTTCCTTCCCTCCCCTTTGACCAAAGTTCCTCCATTCTTCCCTTGCCCCTTCCCACATTATGGATCAGCATCCACTTATCAGAGAGAACATTTGGCCTTTGGTTTTATAGGATTAGCTTACTTCACTTAGCATGATGTTCTCCAACTCTATCCATTTACCTGCAAATGCCATAATTTTATTCTCTTTTAATGCTGAGTAATATTCCATTGTCTATATATACCACAGTTTCTGCATTCATTCATCTATTGAAGGGAATCTAGGCTGGTTTCACAGTTTAGCTATTGTGAATTGAGCTTCTATAAACATTGAAGTGACTGAGTCACTGTAGTATGCTGTTTTTAAGTCCTTTGGGTATAGATTGAGGAGTAGCGTAGCTGGGTCAAATAGTGGTTCTATTCCAAGTTTTCTTAGTAATCCCCATACTGCTTTCCAGATTGTTTGCACCAATTAGCAAGTCCTACCAGCAATATATGAGTGTGCCTTTCCCTCCATATCTTCGCCAACACTTGTTGTTTGTATTCTTGATAATTGCCATTCTGACTGGGTGAGATGAAATCTCAGAGCAGTTTTGATTTGTGTTTCTCTAATGGCTAGAAATGTTAAACATTTTTTCATATAATATTTTTTAAATATTTATTTTTTAGTTGTAGGTGGACAGGATATCTTTATTTTATTTTTATGTGGTGCTGAGGATTGAACCCAGTGCCTCATGCATGCTAGGTGAGCACGCTACCACTGCGCCATAACCCCAGCCCCTTTTCATATATTTTTTGATCAATTGTGTATCTTCTTCTGAGAAGTTTCTGTTCAGCTCCTTAGCCCATTTATTCATTGGGTCGTTTGTATTTTTGATGTTAAGTTTTTTGAGTTCTTCATATATCCTGAGATCAATGCTCCATCTAATGTGCATGTGACAAAAATTTGCTCCCAGAATGTAGGCTCTCTGTTCACTTCATTGATTATTTCTTTTGCTGAGAAGAAGTTTTTTAGTTTGAATCCATCCCATTTATTGATTCTTGCTTTTATTTCTTGTGGTTTAGGAGTCTTGTTAAGGAAGTTGGAGCCTAATTCAACACAAAACTCTAGACAAAGCATTTAGATAGACAGAAGAAATTAAAGGGATACAAATAGGAAAAGAAGTTAAACTATCATTATTTGCCAATGACATGGTTCTTTACTTAGAGGATCCAAAAAATTCCACCAGAAAACTTCTAGAATTAATAAATAAATTCAGCAAAGTAGCAGGATATAAAATCATTACCCATAAATCAAATGCATTTCTATACATCAGTGATGAATCCTCGGAAGGAGAAATTAGAAAAACTACCCCCATTCACAGTAGCTCCCCCCTGCCCAAATGAAATACTTGGGAATCAATTTAACAAAAGAGGTGAAAAACTTTTACAATGAAAACTACAGAACACTAAAGAAAGAAATTGAAAGACCTTAGAAGATGGAAAGATCTCCCATGCTCTTGTATAGACAGAATCAATATCATCAAAATGGCCATACTACCCAAAACGCTATACAGATTCTATCCAATTAAAATCCCAACATCATTCTTCATAAAAATAGAAAAAGCAATCATGAAATTTATTTGGAAAAACAAGAAACCCAGAATAGCCAAAACAATCCTTAGCAAGAAGAGTGAAGCAGGAACCATCACAATATCAGATCTTAAACTATATTACAAAGCTATAATAACAAAAACAGCATTATATTGGCACCAAAATAGACATGTAGATCAATGGTATAAAATAGAAGATACAGAGACAAATGTAATTCACTTTTGAATGATAAGTGGGTATAAGAAGAAATCAAGGGAAAAATTTAAAAATTATTAGAGTTGAACAAGAATTGTGATACAATATAGCAGAACCTCTGGAAACTATGAATGGAGGTTTTAATCTTTGTTTTTGAAGATATAGAAAATAGGATTCAAAGCAGGAATGATAGCAAAATCAACACTAAACACTGCTTTTCAGACTTGTTATCTCATTTCACCTTATTTCAGTTTGTGTATAAGTTTTGTTGTTTTTATATTACCATGGAGATCAGGGGATCCAGTGGAGATTATTCACCACATTCAGTTCATAAAACATTTTTAATCACAGTCTATGCATGGGCATCAACATTAAATTAATTTATAGTTGCATATGTGAAGAAATTTTGGTAGAAGGATTTGGGGAGGATGTTCATTGGAGGAGATCTGGAGGGAATATACAATTCTTCTGAATCTTCAAAATGCTTATTGTATTACAACCTAGTAATGCAGTAAAGAAATTCCTTTTATTATAAAAATGATTTGGAATTCATAATTTAATATTTTTCATTTTTGTTATGATATAATATGTATGTGATAAAATTTAAAATACTAAGCCTATAGATCTGCTGTTACCCACATACATTTTGAAGATCATCACACCATCCAGAATACAGTAGTTGCATTAGACCCTGAACTCTTCTTTGTTAGGGGTAACAACTCACTATACCTCTGATTTAGGCAAACATGGATCTGATATTTGTTCCCACAGATGTGCTTTTCTTTAGTTTTTAAATGTTTTCATGATTTTTACTTAGATGCATAACCTGATGTGTTTTGGTGTCTATATATATACATTGTGAAATGATTTCTATGGTCAAACAAATAAATTCACAATCACTTCACATAGAAATTGTGTGTGTTTGGTGAGAACACCTAAAATCTTTTTTTAGGAAATTTTTAGTACACAATACTATACTCTTCACTGAGGTCTTCATGTTACCTATTGCTTCTCTATATTTATTCATCCTATACAACACCTTTTTAAACTTTAACCTACTCTCTATTTCCTATAACACTCTGGTCCTGGTACTCAATGTTCTCACTTCCTATGAAGTGCTGAAAGTGGAAAAGGTAAATCTTTATGTTTCCACTGTTAATTTTATCATCAAATATTTCAAAGCAGAACTCTCAACAGAGAGAGTTTAACATTTTCCTAAAGTTTCTTCATTTAAATGAGATTGTATATTACTTTCATTTCTTTGTCTGCCTTATTTCATTTAGCAAAATGTCCTTCTTTTTTATCCACATTGTCCCAACTGGTATTATGCACCCCCTTCTCTTTTGGTACTGGCTATTGAACCCAGAGGTACTATACCACTGAGCTACATACCTCAGCCGGCCACACACCCTAACTTTTTTAAAATTTTGAGAAAGAGTACCACTAAATTGCCCAGTATATCCTCAAACATGCAACAGTGACTAAAAATAAAGTTGTAGGGATGTTCATGAGCTATCTTGCAGTTTTCCTTTATTAGGGTAAATAGCCAACAGTGCTGAGTCAGAATTTTTATTGTATATTTAATGATACTGATGTTCATTAGAATTATACTCAAAAAGTTTCAATGGATGGCCAATATACATATGAAATGATGTCTATAGTGGATTTATTATCGCATTAATGTGTGTTCTTTGGAAATTTTCTCTAATTTGATCTCAGTTCACAGTAACACTTATGTGAAACTAGAAGTTTCCTTCACAAACAGAGCTGGAAAATGGCAGAGTTTACAGTATGAGACTGGAATTAGATAACTGCAGATGCTGGAAGACCAAATTTTCACTAATGAAAACAAAGGAATTTATTGAACTTGTTCATGGAGCAAAGCCTACTCCCAACTGGACACATCAGATGACAGAGATTCTGAGCATGGTGGATTATCCCACAGCCAGGCCTGCTTTTTCACCTTCACCACTCTCTGGGGAGGTGTCACTCATATTTTGTATTAATTTACAGTTGGCTGAGTATTAATAATGCTATAAAATTTAATTCACATTAATAACTAAGAAAGAATTCTAAGCAATTTCTTTACTAAAAAAAAATGTGCTAAAGGTGGAAGAGGTAAATCTTCAGTTTCCCCTTGTTAATTTTTGTCCTCAAATATTCCAAGGCAGAACTCTCCCTAAGGATAGAATATAAATATTTGGAGATCACAAAGAAAAATCATAGAACCTGCATATACCTCACATGCCAGAAGCTTCCATACATATTGTCTGACCTAATTTTCATAATAATCCCATAGAATGGACCTCACTGTGGAGAGGTTGCATCTCTGGGAGCATAATTTGTGGAAAGTTACAGAGCTGGAAGGCAACATGACTGGGGTACACATCTAAGGGGCTCTGACTCTGACTGCTAAGGTACTGTCATGGCTCTGGAGTCCCTGTGACTTTTCTGCTTTCCATGGCCAATAACTTATTTTCATAGCATTCTAGAGATATCCCTCCTCATAGTTTATCCAGGTTCTTCTTGATATAAACTCTTTGCAAACATTATCAACCATTTACTCTTTAGAGTAAATGGCTTAAGTTATCATTATATACTTCTTTACTGGGCCATGTCTTAATTCAGGAGAATTCTGGATCATGATATCATAGGTTGTTGTGAATCTTGAAATCCACTGAGCTCTAGGACTGTGTAAAAGAAAGTTGGGGGATTTGGCTCTGTAAGGTTCTTTGCTATAAAAGTCCAAGAGGCCTAAGAATTATCTGAGAAGAAACTTTTAATGTTTCTGGAAATCTCACAGAACTTCCAGAACCTCTTAAGTGAGTATTTAAGTAACATGACATAAAAATCTGAAATTTTCTTTAAATGTGAGGAAGAAAGGGAAATTAATAGGTTATCTATGATAGAGTTTTAGATATTATGTCAGTAATATCATTATTTGTGGTCATACACTTTTCCATGGATAATGCTGATTCTAAATTCTCAGTAGGGCCTGAAATATATTTATTACTCAGTGAAATAAGCCACATGACTTTGTTTTGAATGGAGAGTTTATTGTCGGTTTGGAACATATGTACTGCAGAGAGTAGCTTCTGGGATGGTAAACTTTAGAGGTCTGTGTTATGGTAAGCTGGGCATATGGGTAGCTGCTTGGGACTGCTTAGCTTCTCTTTTCTAAACTGAGAGCATCACCTGGTAGTGTGCCTTTTCTCAAATGCAAAAAGCAAGGCAGAAAGAGAATCAACTACAATGAATTTACACATGAAAATACAGTAAAATTTTTTAAAGTCTTTATAAGTTCATTTTTTTTCTTTTTTTTTCTTTCTTTTTTTTCTGGGTGTGGTGGTGACGAAAAATCTCACTCACTGGGCTTGGATTGTAGCTCAGTGGTAGAGCGCTTGCCTCGCATGCGTGAGGCCCTGGGTTCGATCCTCAGCACCACATACAAGGCAATAAAATAAAGACATTGTGTCCATCTACAATTAAAAAAAAATTTAAAAAGAAAACCTTAAAAAAAAAGAAAGAAAAGAAAAATCTCACTCACTTTGGTCTACAGCTATAGTTTCTTAAATGTAACTAAGATGATGATTCCAGTCATATCAAAGTCAGTTGAGTTGTGTTGATGTGAGATGAAGTCTAGCTCTCACCATGCCAGGTGAAGCCATAGGTAGCCACTGATTTGCTGAATCATACCCATGGTTATGGGGACACCTTCCACCTCAGGTTTATGTGGGAATTGTACAAAGCAGAAAATCACAGAAGTTCCTCAAAGGATAGAAGTCTTCAGGTTATCTCATTTGTTAGTATTATGTAAAGAGAACCATTATGTTTAACTTACATTTGTAAGAACAAAGCAATACTAATAGCAAATGGTTTACTTTTCTTAGTGATGTTTCTTTACTTTAAACAACAGAAATTCTGCCTGACTGTATGTCCTGGCTTTTTAAAATGCACTGAACATTTTGTGTGAAAGATAAGACATGCCCAAGAAGTAATGCATCCTAAAATATAAAGAATTATTCTGAATACCTTGTCCTTCAATTGAGAAAATATTAAACTACAGGGTCTATGTAGTCTGCAAGTGGGTCAGTCGAGGCTTGTATCCCAGAATGTGCATGCTTCCCTTCTCAATATCACTTTCCAATTATGTGTCCAAAAATTAGTCTCCAAATAAACTACTCTCAACTAAAATTTGTCTCAGGTTTCATTGGAAGGGAATTGATCCAAGTAACTGAAAACATCTACTAGTCTCACATAAATAACCATTCATTATAAGTTTTCCTGACATTGAACAATTTAAGATTGAAGTTATTTGTAAACTCAATGGGAAACAGAAGGGATGTCTTTATATCTGTTCATGATCAAGTGATGATCAAGTGATCACAAAAATCATACAACTTTGTTTATACACATTACTTCTGCCTCCTGAAGAAATCCATAATACATCAGACTCATTTCTGATGTTAGCAGAAAGCAGGGAATAAAGTCTGTAGAGGACGAGTAGGCATAATCCTCGTGTGAATGGGAGCAGGTCAGCAGGGTAGATGCCACTATCAATTAAGCACATTAAATACCAGATGCCTATGTGCAGGTGTCCATCACACAGGTGAAAGTAGTTCCTGAGCTCTCAACAACAGACTAGTCAGCAGAATCTGTCATAATGATACCGTTTTATCAATCTTTCTGTTGCTAATTT
>PVHX01024194.1:0-24459 GCA_004024805.1 Geosciurus inauris
TCTCCAGCTTCCTCAGCCTCTGCTGTACTGTCCCTAGTCACAGTTATAATGATATTATGGTTTGTCTGCACCCATAGCCACCTCCCAATGTCCACGTGTGGCTCCTCAAGTATTTCTGTGCAAAACCCACTATAAAAGTAGAGCGGCAGCAAGAAGCTGAGGTTGCCTTGGAGACAGATAATCAAAAAAGTTTGGTGAGTATTCTCCTTGTGAATCCTGGGAACATTTTAGTCAGTTCTTCTGTACGTTTTCCAAAGAAAATGTGCAGAATCATCCCTCAGCCTGTTTGTTGTTAAAATGAATGTGAACAGTCCTGGGACAACTTGGTGATCTAACTTGGAAATAAATAAATTGGAATTGTGGGCACACATGCACTCTTCTACTCTGTGGGAGGAAGAGAGAGAAGGAAGGACCCCTTCCATCTGTGCCTGAGCTTCACACCCAGCCTTCCCCGGGCCTCCCTCTGGGGCCAAACGTGGGAGCCTTAAGCAGGGCTTGGGGGTGCCTTGCTTTCCACAGAGCACTGGCTTCTTCCAGAGAGGGCTACACCAGGACGGGAGACCCACCCAGTCACTTTGTCCTTCACACCTCTGCTGTACACCGAGTTTTCCGGAGCTGCTCTGAGGTCCTGAGCCACCTCGCCAGACTCTTTTCTCATCTTTCCCAGTTTCATGTCCACCCCTGGGTCCCCTTCTGTCCCCTCCCACCAGATGGTCTCCAGCCATGCCTTTCAAAGCAGGTCGGTGCCCTGCGGAAGGACCCGCGCTCACCGCCATGGTCACTCTGAAGGCGGTGGGCCCGCCTTCGTTTCCATGCCACAAGCTCCACGAGGGCAGAGAGCATCCCTCCCTCCTCGGTGGCTGGTCTTATTCAACAAGTACTTACGGCTGACTGAATTTACTCAAAACCAAAACCAAACCATGGCCCTACATTCTTGCCCAGATGCCACTGAGAGCTGGAATAAGGAGGAGACATCACAGGAATCAGCACCGGGCAGATGACCTTATGGTGTCCACCCCCTCGGTCTGCAGTGAGTCCACTACAAGTCAAATATAACCTGGGAAGTGAAGAGCATGTTCTGTTCTGTAGTCACTCTGAGTCTATGTGGGGTTTCGTGAGGATTGATTAGTTCTATGCCTAGACACATATGGTGAGTTCTCCATAAATGTTGGTTGCTTTCCTGGACCCTTGAAGATACTTTCGACTCCCTCCAGATCTTTCTGTGCCCAAGAATCCTGAGGCATGATGGCTGGGTCTGGAAGCACCTTGTAAAGATTTAACAGACAAATCAGGAGACCTTCTCTTTCCATATCATTAGGACATCTAGTGTTCCAGAAGGCCACAGGTCAAATAAGGGCCAGGAGTGAAACTAAAATAGAGACTGTTCATTCTGAGATAAGCCTGGGCAAACAATGTGAGGTTTTGTGCTAGCAATATCCAGGTAAACCTGAAATAGCTTAAAGGGATTTTCTGCCTCAGACTCAAGGAGCCAGAAGCATAGAGTGGAGGAGACATTGTGCCCCACAGAGAAGGAATGACCCTCAGTCCCACAACAATTCCCTGGGAGGAGCAGGCGGCTGCCGTGGAAGCTTCTGGAGGTGGCTCACAGCTGCTCCGAACGTTATCAATACCAGTGGTCACACAGAAAGGCAGACTCCCCTGCCCACACGGGAGAAGAAGAGGAGCCTCCCGTCTGCTGTTGCCTGGAGTTCTTCACCTCCAACTCCACTCCCTGGAATTTTCGGGAGAAGGATGCTCTGCTGAGGAAAGATGGGTCGTGACGCCCTGTACTCCACTGCATGCTGGAAACCTTGAGAACAGGCCTTCGGACTGCATTCATACTCGGAATAGGTTTGCTTAGAATCTGGGGTGTGTATGTGTATGTGTGCGTGCGTGTGCATTAATCTTGATTCCTTGAAGAAGACAGAAAAGCAAGGCTGGGCGTGTGTCCTGAGCCCTCTGACTAAGCAAGGAGATGGAAACCTTTCTCCACAAAGCCCAGCCTCATGCAAGACACAGCCTCCCCGTGTGTGAGTTTGCCTGGTCTGTGGATCATGGACATCGTTTCCCCCTTACAGGGAGAGGCACGGGTCTGGCTTGCTCCCTGGCCTGGAGGTGAGAATCAGTGGAAAGCATCAGAAGCCAGCTGTCAGCCGGGTAGTGACGGCTTCGAACCCTCCACCTCTGCTCCTGTGCTTTCTGCAACAACAGACCCGGAGCCCGTGCAAGAGTGGAGCTGCCCGAGCAGCTGCCGCTTTCCACGGGAGACTCCACGCTGCAGCAGCTGCAGTCGGAAATTCTGAAAAGGCATTTGGCGAGAGACACACACAGATGGCCCAACGAGCTCATTCAGCTACTTGTAGCTGAAATAGAAGCCAAACAAGCAGCAGAGAAGTCAAAGGGAACAGGGCAGAGCCTGGGAAAAGCCGCTGACACCAGTTTTATCTGCCTGTCATATTGACACTATGCAAAGTTGAATGTCACTTGACGCTGCCAAGGTTCAACTGTTTGGGGAAAAGCCATAAAATATACATGTAAGACCAGACTCACTATAAACAGGTGGAAGTTGGTGGGGAAGGCAAAAGAGATGAAAGCCGCCCTGGGCGACATTTGGAAGGCAGCCTCCTGGTGAGGGAGAGCGGGGAGCCCGTGGGGGCAAGGTGACTAACGAGGGAAGTGCTTTGTTTGCCGCAGTGGTACCCACCCAGCCTCTCCCGATGCTTCCTTGATGTTGCATTGGCAATTCTTTTAAAATTACTCATAAAAAAAGTCTGAGCATCTGTCTCCACTCACGAGGACATCTGGCCTTCAAGGCCACCCTCAGAGGCCAAGGGTCCTGGGGTGGTGGCTAAGGGTAAGGGGCCTGGCCTCAGGGCTATGCATAAACAAGAGTCCTCAAAGACCTTCCTGGGCACTGGGCCTCTGCTCCAGTGAAGCACAGGCATCGTCAGGCTGTCCCCAGGGTTCCCACATCGCAGCAGCAGATGGCACACTTGCAGGGTTTTCTTATGATGGCTCTCACAGGGCTTCCAGTCCAGGCTGGAACAGTGGGTTCCTGCTCTAAGCAAGACCCCCTAATCATGCAGCCTTTCCTTGTCCCACCCTCAGCTGCAAGCTGTTCCTGGTAAACAGAACACCCTGCGTTCGAGGCATGGCAATCTCCAAGTATCCACTGTGTCTTCTTGGGAAAGAATGTACTCCCCACTCGCGGACTCAGCCTGGCCATGGGTTCTTTCTGACCAATGATACATGAGTGGAAGTGGCGTGTGCCACCCCTGAGCAGAACCCTGCATAGCCTGCCAGCAGTCAGCCACGGTCTTCTCCAGCCATGCGATCAATGGCATTCCTGATGAACAAGCTCCATCGGCCTGATCTCAGAACAAAGTCGACCCCGAGCAAGGTCATAGCTGACCCACTCAGACGGGTAACATGAACAGAAAGTCCAGCTTAGCGTTAGCTGGCCACTAGGGTGTGAGGCTCTTCTGCTCCCACAGTGTGGACCTTGCCACCTGCCCCAGTCATCACTGGGCATGTACAGCACTAGCCTCAGCTCTGGGAAGTTGGACAAAGGAGGAACATTATCGGAAGATAGAAGGGTGGCGACCCACATTTACAGTGGGGAAAGTGTCACCTGCAATAACAGAGGGCAGATAATGTCCGTAGATCTGGGCAAAAATATAGGAAGGCAGGCTGGGCACGGTGGCACAGGCCTGTAATCCCAGCACTTAGGGAGGCTGAGACAGGAGAATCACGAGTTCAAAGCCAGCCTCAGCAACAGCGAGTGCTAAGCAACTCAGTGAGACCCTGTCTGTACATAAAACACAAAATAGGGCTGGGCATGTGGCTCAGTGGTCGAATGCCCCAGAGTTCAATTCCTGGTACCAAAAAAAATGTAGGAAAGCAGAACGTTAATGGCAAGATCTTGTTTCTCTTGCATAGAGTGAGCAAGATACAAGAAAGAGACTCTAGGGAAAAAAATTATTCTGTCTGGAAGCCAGATTGAAAGGGCCTAGAGGATCCCCAGGCACTTAGAGATTTGCATGATCAGAAGATGCAGAAGATGGAAGGTCATACTATGACTTTCAGTGATAGCAGCCATGTAGACATCCGCCTTGGGCCAAATCCACATCAATTATTGTCCGTAAAGCCCTTTCTTAAACATCTGAATTCATTCAGGCAACCTGGAACAGTTATTTTATTTTGAGCAAAATGTCCCTAAAGAATGAGACTAACGGTGTGGAAAATGGACTAAAGGACAGGATCCGGGATACATTCCCTTGACTTCAGAGAGGGCTGTATGTCTCAAAAGATGTAGGTGTCCTTACCAGCATGTGGAACTGACTAGGATCCGATTCGTACAAAGGGTTAATTTTGCAAAAATGATTGTCACAAGTGAACCACCTGCTTGGATGAAGCCGACTGCACTGTCCAGATTTAGACTCACCCTTGGGCCCTGTCTCTCTGGGTGGGGAGTAGGTTGAGACTTTGTGCCTTGGCCACAGAGAAGGAGTACTCTCCAGTGCACTCTCCACTCCCGGCCACAGAGGACATTGGGGTGGGAGCTTTCTGGATGGAGTCGATGGCCCAGGAGAAGACTCCCTGGGGAAGCTGCTCCCAGGGAGCCAGGTCAGGGCCTCATCAGGAAGCCTCTGCCCCCAAGGTCGGGCCCTCACACATCTGCCCAGTGAGCCTGCAGAACCCTGCAGGTCAGCGGACCCGTGTGTCTGGTGCATGCCTTCCCTGCAAGGGAACCCCTCTTGCTATCGGGCTGTTCCTATCCATGAGCTTCGGTGTGCGCCCCGGGCGGGGGATTGCTGGTGAGGACAGTCCTCATGTACAGAGGAGCCCTCTCCACATCTCTCAGAAGGTACTGCTCAAGGACTCTTGGAGTCTGAGCTGGACGGTGACTGGACTTTTGCATTTTTCCTTTGTAGAGGAAATGAGGGTCTTCTGCCTGGGAGAAGAGAAAGGGACGTTTGTCACCAGGAAGGCGGATGATTGCCTGGTTGTTCACAAAGATCCATGTTCTGCCAGGGTAGGACCACACCTCCCTGACCCACTACCACCAGGTGGGCCACGAGATCTGTGTGGCTAATGAAGGCCAATGGAGCCAGCCAGCCAGCACGTGGGCAGCGTTACTGAGCACGAGCCACGGATGCTGAAGCTGGGCAGGGGACAGTGTCATATCACATTCAGCACAGTGGGGAGCTCGGTGACCCACACAGAGTCACTAAGCGTAGCAGGACAAAGCAGCCCAGGCCTGGTTTCCACAAAGCTAGGTTCAGACCAGTCCCATCCATTCCTCACCATAGGCCTGGCCAGTTCATTTAAACTCCCTGCACCTCGGTTTCCTTTATGAGGAATCAAGTTTTCAAGTCAGATGAGACTCTGAGCAGGCAGCTTGTGGAGGCCTCGGCACATAGTAGGTAGGCAATAATGCCGTTGCCTTTCCATTCTTTTTCCACAGACACAGAGTACAAATCGTAGACAATGTGACTTGACCGATGAAGCAGGCTCCTTTAATTTCCCTCTGTTTTCATTTTGGAAAGTCTGACTTGCTTATTTGGGCACTTGCCTAGCAGGATGGTTTGCAGTCAGGAGTTCTGTAATTCTTTCCCGTCAGTGTAGGAATGGTAAGAATAAGCTCTCAGGAAGAGAGATGGCTTCGATGCCGTGAGTTGCAGCAATGAGCAACTGAAAAGTCTGTTATTCTTGATCTTGAATCAAAAATGTGGAGCACTTCCTATGCCATTTCAAGTTTTGTCCTGAAAAATCGATTGATCTTTTAAAAAAAAAAACAAAACCACCTGTCCCCAGGACTTGCTGATTTGTTGGTGAAGAGGCTCCTGTCTGAGCCACCAAGCAGAGCACCATCCTGTGAGCACTTGCGCCCTCTGCTGGCTTCAGCAGGCAGCAACGAGCCAGTCTCTCCATCTGCAGGAGACCAAGCTTCTAATAGCAGCCAGAGGGACCAGCCAAGGTGCCAGGAGAGCTGAGAATCACTCTAAAACAAAGGGACACATTTTTAAAGTAGAGGAAATGAGAGGATGGGGAGTAGCACACCGTAAGCCCTGGGGCAGCCGACCTTGTCCCTCCTTGTGCCAGGAAATTCCCTGGGGCTCTGCAGCCTTGGAGAGGAGTGGGTGAATGGTGCATGGAAACCCTCCTGCAGCCCCGTGCAGTGATCCTCCTGTCCTTGCACAGCTGTCCTGGCTAAGTCTGAGCTCCCACCCAAGTGGCTCTTCCTACAATTGAAACAGGGCGCACTGCTCTGCTCCCCTTCCGCTTGTGTAAATCCCATGCCCGATCTGTCTTCCAGACGTTTCCCCAAGGAGCCTCGGATCGCAGTTCTCCTGTGCTGCATCTTGTGTTACACTGGGAACTTCCTCCTCACCTTGGAGAAGCTGACCATTCACGTTCTTCCCGGCTGGGTCCGGGAATGACAGCCTCTGTCATGCCTAAAGTTTCCAAGGGAGGCAGAGAAGTCTCAGGAAGCTCTGAGGACTCCCACAGTTACCCCCTCCATCTAGCCATGGATTAAATTGCCCCCTCATCAGAATGAGCGCTTGGCCTTAGAGCTGGGAATCACAAAGTTCAGAGGGGAGCAGGCGGAAATCGGAAGCCCAGATGGAGACCGCTCAGGAGGCTTTTCAGGAAATCTGTTTAGGGGGTGCTCTGAAAACACTCACCACAGGCTAAACTTACAGCCTCTTAATGTATGAGCATGTTAAGAAAAGACCCTAGAAAAAGAAGGAGCCAGCACATGAAAATACAGTGTCCTAGGACGCGACTGTGATGACTCATTCAGCTGCTCAGCTGTGGGCTGCCCCCAAGTGACGTCTCTCTGATTGTCCTAGATTTGGTTCGTGGCCCCAGGTGGCATGTGAGATGCTTCTTGCCAGGACACAAAGACCGAGGCAAGTGTTCACTCGCCGTTCTTGGCTGTGTGCTGGCAAATGCTCAGCCACGCTCTGCAGAGGGGCAGCTGGGCCTGCTTTCCACCCTTTGGCAGTTTCATGGAGTAACTGCTCCCGTCATGACTTGAGCCCCCCAGCGTGACATCATTCCATGTGTGCTGGGGAACAGGACACACAAGTCCTGAGCCAGTAGCGTTGGCTGGAGCCCACCACTGCCTGCCATTGGCATCTCACTGTGCTTTTGAAGGTGACAGCATGAGATTTGTATTTGATTTCTGAGGTGCTGGAGATCAAACCCAGGGCCTCCTGCATGCTAGGAAAGCACTCTACCATCGAGCATGGTTATTTATTACTGATGAAAATATGTGGAGTTTGGGATTGAGTTTGGGGAGAAAAGCAAATTTGTGCTTGAATTCCTAGGAAAGGCTCACAGTCCCCGACCTCTGGTTTTGAAAGATTGTTGTGTAGCTCAATGATGGGGCACATGAGTAGCGTGCATGAGCCCTGGGTCTGATCCCCAGCACCAAAAAGTGAATAAAATATTGCTTATTGGTCTTTTAAACTTGATTTAAAAAAAGAAAGAAAATTAAGCTATATATTCCATGTGACTATCTTTTATTATAAACTGACGTGTTTACCAGGGTTTCCATTTTGATGAAGGACTCTCAGCTTGAGGAAAGAACTGCACACTCCTGTGTGATCATTAAGGTCTGTGTGGGCCCTGGCTGGTCTGACTGTGCTGCTCGGCTCGGGCAGAACCATGAGTTTTCCCTTAGGTTCATGCACAGGCAGCATTGAAATAACCTCTGTGCTGAGAATATACAATGTGTTTAATGTACAAAAATAAGATTTTAGCTCAGAACAAAAGATTTAAAACCAAGCAAAGTTTAAGGTGGCAACGAGAGGGAATTCGTCCTTCCTTTACGTTTGGGAAGGGCTGGGAAGAGTAATTCACCATGTCTGCGTGCAGACGTGAGATGGGCTGGGGGAGCTGTCTGTCAAGCAGGCTAGCATGGTGTCAACACGCTCTCAGTCCTGAGCCATTTGAGAGTAAGCTCTGTGGAGCACGCACAGCTTCTCCTTGACCTCTAGGTCCCCAGTGTGCATTTTCTAAAAAACAGGATTCCCCTATGTAACCGTAGTGTTCCCATGGAGGTCAGGAAACCTTGGGCAGCACCATTACCTACTGGCCTCCTGGTGACCCTCACAGGAAGAGGCCGAGCAGGCCTCTGGCCCGGGCCTGGTCCCAGCCCCCTTGCCATGTGGCCCTCAGGTCCCTGGCTGCCTCTAATCTGAAGCAGGCCCTCTGGCTGCCTTTGTTTCCATGTTTTGGTGTTCTTGAGGAGTGGTTTGTTTTGCAGGACGTATCCTGTCTGGGCTTGGCTGGCACTTCCCATCATTGGATTCGGGCTGGGCATTTGTATCACAAACAGAAGTGGCACCGTGTCCCCGTGTGTCGTGGCAAGAGTGTGTGTGATCGCTGCCACTCTTTCACCTTAGCAGCTCCTGAGTGTGCTGTAGGAGGATGCAGGGAGGCTGAGCTGACCCTGCTTGTCCTCCACCCTCTCTGGTCTGGCACGTCCCAATGATCCGCGTCTGAAGCAGCGTCACTGGGGTCCAAGGCACTCTTCCAGTGGCAGCCTCCCTTCCCACTTGCTGGCTGGCTTCCACTTTAAAGAGAGTTCTCTACATCCTCCACTTATTTATTTGTTTGTTTTCAGTCTGGGCTCATGTGCTTTTCATTTCATGGTTATAACTTATCATGGCACTACTTCCTCTGATGCTCAAATTGCCCGTACTCGGCCACTGGAGCCCCTGTGAAGCCGGCCATGGTGTCCTCTGGACCTGTTCCCATCCTTCTTGGAGCAATTATTTGCTTTCTAGTACAACATGTTCTAAGTTTGTCCTGTACAGTTTTAGCTCCTGGAATCAGTCCTTTGTCCACAAGGCCCTGTTCACTCTGTGGATGATGGTGATCAGAAACAGGAACTGGAGAGCTGCAGGCATGACCCCCCGGGAGCTGAGGACATTACCCCACGGTGGATTGTTTTTTATTACCCATCCTTACTTTGACCTGAAAACAAAAAGTTCAGAAGGAGAATGTTAATTAATAATTTCCCTCATTTCATTGGTGTAGCCCGGCTCTGGGATTTGGGGGTTCGTCTGAAGTGAGGACTGAGTGTCCCTCTGTTGGATTCACCCTGCCCCCAGGACACTGGGCTTGACTTTCAACTCCCTGTGCTAAATTCAGAGGTTCACCCCAGCAGCTCTGGTTTGAAGGTTCAGGCATGCCACCTCAAAAACAGAGTAGGGAACAAGAGGAAACTGAAATACGCAGGAGTCTCATCTACCTTCAAATCCAAGTTCCTTTGGTAAAACACAGGACTTCCAAGCTCTGTTGAAATTGCTGGCTGGCGTCATCATTGTTTAAATTAGAGAACATCCACTGTAGTCTTCCAGATGTGAGATAACAATGGTGCACAGCTATCCTTTGTGTGTGACGGAAGCAGTCATGTATCCTGGAAGCCGCCAGCATGGCCTGGCTCCCTGTGGCCCCGGTCTGTGCCTGCCCTTCTGCTCTGCAGGTGCCCCTTCATGCTGGCCCCAGGCAGGCCTAGGTGCTCCTTTCCTGAGAAGAGTCCATCCCTGATTTCCTCCACCGACACTTCACCACGTGCCAACCTTATTTCCCATCGATGCGTCTTTCTAATTCAGGGGTCAGGAAATGTCCAGAGGCTCAAATTTGGCTGAAGACCTGTTTATATAGAGCCAGTGAGGTAAGAATGATTTTTTCAGTTTTAAAGACAAAAAGAAAAAAGAGGGAGGAGAAGGAAGGAGAGGCCGAGGCCATGCGTGGCTTGAAAGGACTAAAGCTTTCGCTCCAGATGGCTCTGCCTTCCAGCTCTCTGGTCCTCTTAGCACACATGGGAAGGAGGCAGCACAATTCTTATTTCCATTCTTCAGATGTGGAAACTGAGGCCCAGGGAGGTCGAATGACTCACTCAAGGTCACTTGCTGATTCTTGGAGGAAGCGGAGCTGGAACAGAGTCCTCTGATCTGTGTCCATTTGGTGGTCCGTTTGCTCCCCCTTGGGCTTAGGAGTGAGCAGTGTCCACCTCAGCTGGAGCCAGCCAGGGGAAGGAAGCCCAAGTCCTACAGCCTGGTGGGTGCTGCAGCAGAGGGTGATGCCCAGGCTCACAGGACCCCGCCACGCCCCTCACAGAGGCCCTTGCGGGACCCAGGCACATCCCCTGCCTCACAGCCCCTGACTGAGCTCTGACCCCACAGAAACCTTACAGGAGGGATGGGGTGTGCAAAAAATGTCAAGGGAAGGGAGGTAACGACTTGAAACAAGCTTGCAGTCTGTCACACATGAAAACCCTGCAGCCTGGTCAAGGATGCTGGACCCACGGGGCTTGCTGACTCATGGTGAAAGTCTCTTGTTTGTTTGTTTTTTTGTTTTCTTTTCTTTTCCTTTCTTTTTCTCAAAAGGTTGTTGAAACAAAAATCTCTTAGCTGCCACAATGTCATGAAGACATCAGTGGTGAAAAGATCAGATTAGCCATGGAGGATGCGACTCGTGGCTCCCCCCTGCACAAATTAAGGAAGTGCCCAAGAGTGCCTGGTGTTCTAACAGCAGCTCTGTGGGAGCATCTCAGGTCAGAGCTGATGGGAGCGGGTGCTCTGCCACCTCCTCGTGACCCCTCTGGCCGCTGGGCAAGCTCTCACTGGCAGCCCTGGCCAGGGAGTCCTCTCCTAGACATTTACGGTAGACTGCAGACTCCTGGGCAGGGCTGCCTCTGAGCTAGCTGGTGCTGAGAAGTGAGCCGAATGGTTCAGAGCTGGAAGGTAACAGATGAGAAGCTGAAAACAGCAGAGCCTCCTGTTAGGTAAGGAGCTCGCTCCCACCCACAGCAGCGCAGGCTCCTCCCCTGGCAGTCCTCCCCCAGAGGCAGCCTCCAGCAACTTGACACAGAGACAGTGACCCAGTCTGTGCATGCTGGGCCCTGCCCTCACGAGCAGCCACCACCCTGCACCTCAGCCTTTGCCAGGCGGCAGCCCCTTGGGCTTCCCAGCACCAGCAGCCTGGGGCCTGTGGGAGCTGGAGGCGCGAGCCCAGTGGGAACTTGCCACGCTCTGCCAGGGAACTTGGCAAGTGCTGGAACTCTGATTCTCCAGCAGAGGGCAGGGAACACCGCCGCTAGAATGGCCATTGTGTCTGCAGACATGGTTGTGGCCGCAGGACAGGCTGAACAACATCATGATGGGACTTAACCAGTAGGAGAGAAGGGCCCATGGCCTAGGGGCTGGCAGTGAATCCCAGATCTCACCAAGCAGAGGACGTCAATGCCGACTTGCCATAATGCAAACCATAGTACTTCATATTGTTCTGGGAAGGACGACAGATCCGCTAACACCTGCTGGCACCTGCCATAATCCAGGCCCTGGGCTTGAACCTTCCCACAGAGATCCACCCCCGGAGAAGCCCGCTTCCTCGGAGCCGCTCGTCTCCCTGCAGTGTTCCCCTCCATGGCCCAAAGCAGCCATAACAGCGCAGAGGTGCCAAGGTCAGCAGTGGCGTGGCCGGCATCGTCAGCCTCGTCCTGCAGAGGCTGGAAGCTCGGGTCTCCTCCCCTCAGCTGGAGGGGACAGAATCTGTGGATCATGCCCCTGTCGTGCTGGACACTCGGCAGCTTGCCTGTCTTCACTCAGTCCTCCTGGAAATTCATCCTCCAGGGTCCATTCAGCATCCACTACACTTAGCACTGGATAAATCCCCCCCAGGCTTCAGCATGTTTTATTATAACATGTTTTAATTTAATTTTCAAGCAATTTCCAAGCAATACGGTTCAATCCGAGTATCTCATGGCTCGACCATGAGATACTGTACATAAAAAAATCTTAGAAACTTAAATTTGATCACTTTTCACAACTCTCCAATAGGAAAAAAAGAGGAAGATTTTTTCCGCTGATTTCTGGTCGTCTTATTTTCATCAATTATGAGGATGACAGGCAGCTTCCTCAATGCAGAACAAGTTTAATGTATTCTTGAAGAGACCTGAAAATGTCAGATTCTTAAACTTCACAGTAATCAAAAGTATTAATAATAATTGAAGTCCTTTAAATATCGACCTTACCATCATCCTTCTAGGATTAAGAGTTTCATAGGTCAGTCAGGAGCATCCATGTGTTGTAATGACACATCGAGGCTACTCTTCCGGACCTGTGCATCCCACATGGCGCTCACTAGAGATGAAAGATGCTACACAGACATACAGACGAAGGGCTGTACCAGAACCTCCCTAATGATTTTGGAAAATATGACTTCAGAGCTTCACGGGTGCTGCTTCTGTTGGGACCAGCTTTACTATTTGCTGAGTGCCAACCTCATCATTCAGATTCTCCGTCTCTACCAAACAGCTTTCCCCTGCTTGGTGACTTCTGACCTCTCCTGCACCCAACTCCTTAGCTCCTGTGAAAGCCCTACTTGTCTTTTAGTTTTAAATAAAATTGTTATTGAAATCATTATAAATGCACATCAATCATGAAAAGCTGTTACAGAGAAACCTCGCATACCTTTGCTCGGCCCCCAGCGGTAATGTCCTGCAGAACTGTAGGGTGTCACACTGAGACGTGGACACTGACGTGATCCACGGACCTTCCTCAGATGTCCCCAGTTCTGCTTGCTGTGCGTGTTGCATGTGTGTCCTCTGGAGTTTTATCACACATGTAGACCAGTGTCCATCACCACAGTCAGGGCACAGCACAAGAGCCTGTCCCTGACCACAGGCTCGCCCTTGCCCTTCCGTAGCTGCACCCCTCCCCACCACACTGCCCTGCCAACCTGATCGGCTCTTCATTTCCATTATTGCAAAAGTGCCGTTGGAATGGACAGGGCAGCGGGCGGTGGGCAGCCCCTGGAGTTCCTCTGCGTGGCATGTGGGTCATTTGTCTTTCACTGCTACCTTCTCATCTGCTGAAGTCCCCCATAACACCTGCTTAGGTGCCTCAAATGGACATGACCACGTTTTCTGAGCTCACTTGCCAGTTTTTAACAGCCACGATTCAGAGCTACTTAATAACCATGCTGTGTATTTGCACGGCTCTCTGGGGTCATGAGCACTCTCGCATGCTTGATTTCATCTGATTTGGTGTGAACGGCTCTCTTGTGTCCCTGTACACATCTGGATGAAATGGAGACGTGCCCCTTCCCTCGTTCCATGGGTCAAGTTCAACGCGTGACGCATGGTGTGTGCCGGACCCTGCTGCACAAATGACGCTCTGCAACACAGTCATATAGAAAGCTGCTTTCTGAGTGCAACTGAAGCCACCTGGACAATGCTGCGTTTGCTGCCACTCAAGGGCAGATGCTTCTGGCTCTCGGCAGGGAAAATCATAGAACCAACAGGCACTTTTAAATGCAAAAGAGTAACATAGCAGACCGATCAGAAAGTCTGCTGTGGGGATGAGTATTTCAGTGCACAAGTATTACTGTGATAAAAGCATAGTATTAAAAATATGATGCTATATACTTTCTTTGAAAAGAATAAATTGAGCACAGATTTACATCAGAAAATATCATAAGCACATAGTGTTCCTTTTTAGCACAAATCTGAAAAGATTATATGATGCCTACGAATGTGCTAGAAGTGTCAAAATAAACATCACTTAAACATCACACAAGGTATCTTGGCCAAAGTACTAAACATGGCATGAATCTGCCCTATCTGGTCATCTCCCAAGTGTGGTCAAGGTCGTCCATCCCTTGCTCCTCCAGTGGACCCGCCACCTGCAGCCCCGACACTGCATGGGAGGCCAGGGTGAAGGCTCTGGGGCAAGGCCATGGCCAGGGAAGAGCTGGGCCCTGCTGGCTGCATCTTCAGAGCGGCAAGAGCCAAAATGGGAGAAAATAAACAGGCATTGGAGGCAAGAGGTGGGGATCTAGAAAGGTAGAAGCAGAATCAGGGTGGAGGTGCAGGCACAGCCCCTCCACGTGCACAGCAGGGTGAGGTCTGCACCGCTTGGTGAAGGACCACAGAACTCCCCTGTGGAAAGCCATGGGTATTATAAATTGAGTTCTTCAGGGTAAGGCTGGTGGGGAGAGACAGGCCAAAGGTCTCTGGGTCAGAAGGCGCTGGCTGATCCTGTGCCTGGGCTGAAAGCCAGATAGGAGTGGGGTAAGGGAGAAGAAGGGTACAGTGTCAAGGCAGGGTTGGTGGAGCACCGGCAGCCTCAGCAGGCTGAGAACTTCCATCAACCACTGCGGGACCCTCAAGAGACTTGTCACTTAGGAGCCGTGCTATAAAGGTACAAGGGGACAAGCAGTGTCAAAGTCATGCTTGAAAGCGCTGTCTCTCAAACACAGTGAGTGGATGCTCTGCTTGCAGGAGAGTCAACCCCAGCGCATTGTCCTCTGGCCCTGGAAAGGATTCTTGTGTCTGTAACTGAACACAAACCACGGTGCTTTGCATTTCTGTTCATCCAGATTCCGTTAAGAGAGTGAAAAAGCAAGCTACAGAGAGGAGAAGATGTTTAAAATACATGTAATCCCAATGGGGCTTGCGTCCTGAATCTATAAAGAATCCCTACAAGTAAATACGAAACAGGCAGACAACTTCCTTTTAAAGAACCTAAAACCCTAAGAAGGCAGGACCGGCAGAACTCAGTGGTAGAGCATGTGTTCCACATGCGAAGCCCTGGGTTCCGTCCCCAGCACCAAAAATCAATAAATAAAAACAAAATAAAGATGTAGACAAACACTTTGAAGAAGAGAAAGAGCAAGTGACCAATCCCCTTAAGAAGATGCTCAACCTCGTTGGTCGTCACGGACATGCAGATGGATCACAGGAGCACAAAGAAGCCCCGGACACCAGACCCCCGGGAATAGGTCCAACAGAAGTACCAAAGGCCTCTCAAGTGAAACCACAGAACATTGCTGAGAAATGTCAGAGAAGAACTGACGGATGGGAAGGGACACCAGGCTGTGACGGTTCCCCCAAACCATCAGGGAACATAGTCCGTTCCCCAAAAAGGACCCATAAAGTTGGTGCAATCTCAGAGTCCTTGAGGGCATTTTGAGAAATGAACAAATTCTAAAATGTGTGTGTGTGTGTGTTTAATGCCATGCAAAATAAATAGATCCAGACTGACAAGAGCGGGTTTAGACACCACGCCACCAGCCTCCACAGCGACGAATCCACAGGTTAGGACACACATTGGTGTCAGCAGAGCGGATGCTGAGTGTGTTTCACACAGACACCAAAGGGCACTGAAAGGCCCCAGTGAAGGGTAATGTGCAGAGAATGGGTTTTCAGAAAACAATACTGGAACCGTGGATTTTCAGCTGCAGGGAATGAACTGCAATCTGTGCCCCTCACCATAGGCAAGGGCTCACCTTCGATGGGTCAGGGGGCAACAAAGCTTGGAACTGCAAAACTCTGCAAGAAAGCACAGAAGAATACCTTTAATGACTGTACAAAAGAACACAAAAAGCAATGACAATAAAATAGCAACACAGGGCTTCATCACATACAAAAGATGGAGACATCAGTGAGAGACAAGCCACAACGCCAAGAAAACACCAACCGCATGCTAAGGACTCAGCCACAGCACATAACCAACTGCATCAAATCAGCAACAAGAACTCAACCTGCTTAAAACGTGGACCAAAAGGGGGAATGGGAACATTACAAACTAAATTCCCTAAATGGACAATTAGCACCACAGAGAGGCTCACAGGCTCGGCCCTCCTGTGCACTCTTGAGCGGATGAAGTTCTCCCTGAGGCAGAGCCATGTTAGAGGTCAGGCCCTGGTCAGCACTGGAGAGGAGGAGGGGCCAGCTGGGGACCCCTCAGGGCTCCTGGGCTCCTGCTCATGTTCCCTGGCTTTCTGTGTATACATATGCTTTGATTTTTCTGTGTGAATGTTATTTTGCAATAAAAAAAATTTACTCAAACGCTATTTGATTATGTTATGTTTTGTATTTTAGAATATGGAAAATAACTGAATATTTGCATGTCTGTGTTGCTGTTTCTCCACCACAAAAGCAGCTTGACCTTGGAGCTGTAAGTCTGGAGGTCATGGAAAGGATGATGCCCTAACAGCAGCTCCCCCACAAATCGGGCCTCAAACAGAGGAGTGGCCCCCCGGGGTCCCACCCTGTCCCAGCACCATGACTCTCTTGCCGACACCCTCATAGAGAGTTTTGTGCACTGTGTGGCTGAAAACCTTAGCCAAGGTCAAAAGTCATCTGGAGATAGAACTGGGACTAAAGACAGTGACCTTCGTGCATGGTCTCAGCCCACAGTAGCAGAGGTGAGGATTCACATCCCGCAGGGTCAGGGACCCATCATAACCAACCTCGACCCGGGCAAAGTCTGTACCCTGCGTCTTCCTCCTGGCTAGAGGAGGAGTCCAGAGGGTCAAGCTGCTAATGGACCCCAGGGCTAGAAAGCCTGGGCAGGAAGGAGGCCGTGCTCCTAGGAGCCAGGCTCTGATTGGCTGGCCTAACTTAGGAGATATTGCTCTGTGAAGAACTGTGGATGCTCAGCAAGTGGTAATAATAAGCTTTCCTCTGAACACAGGGCTTTATTTAGACCATGTGTGAATGGGGTAGTGGGCGGAAGGGTGGCTGTGCGGCCCCTTTCCCTAGACAAACCTGAGATGGGAGACACCACAGATGGGACATGAGCACAGAGGCCAGAGGGAAGTGCCAGGAGGAGGTCCAGCGGCTGGGCAGGAACTTGGCCACCTAAGGAGCTGGGAGTCAGAGTCGCTTAGGCGACCAGCTTCTGCTGCCTGCCGCCTCCCCCCCACCTCTTCTCCTCAGTTCCTGTCTCTTCCCTCCCCTCTCTCTCATCTTTTTCTCTGTCATTCTGTCCCTCTCCTTTCTCTCTCATTCTCCTCTCCGTCTCTCTTCTCTCTCTCCTGTTACCCATCTTTCTGTCTCTCCCCTCCCTCTCTTTCCTGTCTGTCTCTGTGTCCCCCTCTCTCCATCTCATACTCTTTTGCTTATTAAACACTAATTCATGCAAAATAGAGGAAATTTTAAAAAGACAAATGAAAACAATGCCCCTACCTCCTCCCGGCTCAGAGACTGCCGCTGTTTGTTTTTTAGTATTCCTGTTTATAATTTTTTTAAAAATTAAGTTTCCTATTGTGCATCCCATCTCTTAATTGCCTTACTCTCTGAACAAAGTGTTTTGGATATTTTTTCATCTTGTGTAACATCCCACTTCAACACCATTTGGAATTGCTGCCTGACACATTTCTAGTTCAACTTGCAATCTTAACTATCTACTTATGTGGTTTGCCACATTTCACTTCTATAAGCAATGCTATGATAAAGATTGGTATAAATCTGTAACTTTTTCCTCAAGATAATTCCTGAGTCCCGAAATATGCAAACCTGCAAGCATGTGTCATATGTGGCCACACCAACACCGACCACAAGAACACCCTCATTTCCTCGCACTCCGAAGGACGCGTCACTGACACTTCATCTAATCTTTGAGGTTTGATTTGGTTGAGGAAACCTGTGAATGGCGATAAACACACAGATTGTTGGAAACGTTTTCAGATTTTCTGAGCACCATTTTTCATTTATGGGTCAGCTTTTCAAATCTTTGGCTCACTTTTGTCATGATGTTCATTTCTTGATTGTTGAGCTGTTAGTGTTCTTTACATATTAAGAATTTTATGCCATGTTGCAAAATGTAAAACCACAAAAATGAAAACGTCCCCTTGTTTTGCTTTGTCTCTTGACCTTGATGCGGTGGTTTACGATCCCAATCTCAGCAGCTGTTCAGAAAGACCTGCCCACTCCTATGCAGCTTCTCTTCTAGGACTGTCCTGCCCTCACTCTCACACGAGCTGTCCAGTACTGCCCTGGGTGGCAGGTGGGGACTGGGGAGTGGGGACTCTTCAAAGTAAACAGCGGTCACACCACATCCCTGTGCGCTGGAAGTGCAGTCTCCACAGCTGTATGAACAACTTCAGGCTAAGCCACATAAAATGTTGCCACTTTGATGCTAAAAGGGATGGAATATGGCAGTTGTGTACGCGCCTAGCTCAGCGGCCTGGAGTAATGCACCTGGGGCCACGTGACCTTCCTTCTCTGCCCTTCCCTCCACCATCAGTAAACTTGGTTCAGGGGTCATGGGATTCCAAGGCTTCCACCCTCCTGCCCTGGCCTAGGACGAGGGCCGATTCTCACACACCTTCCTGCAGAGCAGGAAGAAGGGAGCTCGTTCTCGCTGAATAGAGACCCAGAAAAGAGGGCTGGGCCCAGATTTGACTTATGTGGATTTGACCAGGAGAGCGTCACCAAAGTAAAGGAAGTAGGGGGGCTGGCTCCTGCGCCTGAAGGAGGAGCAGGGCCTGCGTTTGGAGGCTGGGCGTCGGAGCCGTGTGGCCCCACTTGGCTGGGTCTCCCTTTCCCCTTCTTCCTGGTGTGGCTGACACCCACTTCCTGAGGCCCTTGTGAGGATCAATGCGTGCGGTCTGCAGAGCCCCTTCAGTGCCTGTCGCATACTGAGCACCAGCAAGCAGCCCCTCTTGGCAGTGCCTGCTGCTGGCTTGGGTTTAGGTCAAGTGCCCAGGACAAGTGGCCTGAGCAGCTGCAGGCGGTTGTTCCTTTTCTGGGCTATTAGTAAAAGTTTCTGAGAAATGTAGCCTGTAGTCGCTGATTCCTCCTCCAGGTCCAGGTTGCACGCTGCACAAGGTCAAGTCGAAAGCACAAATGTAGTTCTTCTTCCTGGAACAGTGCTGAGTGTTCAAAAAAGACAGGCCCTTCACACTCTCAAAGCATCCTCCACGGAACTGCACTCTACAGTGCTCTTTGGAAATATAATACAGGACAAGGACACACAGTTTTGTTTTTTTTTTTTTTAATCATCTGTTGACATAAAAGTGTCCCTTTTCAATAAGCAAAGAAGTATGGAGAGAGATGCTGTTCTCGGGTGGCCTCAGCCCCTCCTCATCCTTCCTGGAAGTCCAGGCGTTGGTCGCACTAGGTAGGGTGGAACAGGGAGACCTTCCTTTTGGCACTCAGGCTTCCTCCTCCCCCATTGGGCATCTCAAATTCAGGGTCCTCCCTTTATCTAAGAAATAAGGGTAAGACTGACCCTATCCCACAGCCCTGCACAAAAAGAGCTTCACACAAAAGAAACTGGTATGAGCCTTGAGTTGCCTGGGAGTGGCCATCTCCAGGTGGACAGAACTCCAGGCGGCCCAGGGGGCTGCGCTGGCCCCTGGTGAGGAGCTGGAAGGCTGCGAAGGGCAGAGCGGGCAAGGACGGCGGCTGTGGCTGGACGGGGCTCAATTCGTCGCTGGCGTTTTCCACAGGGCAGCCATGTGATCATGGGGCTGCCCAAGCAGGGTGACAAAGAACTTTCTGGAAAGCGGGCCTGGTGAAGCCACGGTCCTCCACATCCTCCTGCTGGGCCTGCAGTGTCCCACCCCTGGCCTTTCCCAGAGACACGTTGCTGTAGGAAGGCCTGCCTACGTGGCACAGTGAAGCTGGAATCGTCGAGACAGTTCCTAAGCTGGCAAGCTGCGTGTTCTGGAAGCCCTTTGGGTGTTCCGTGGGGCCCTGGCTCCGCAGGGTGCGTGTGAGCTCAGGTTCTGCCCCTCACTGGCTCTGGGCCATCCATGCACGATGGCCTCCCCTCTGGTCAGCTCTGAGCCACAGGTTCCAGCAGGGGACGCGGGATGCAGTTGAGAGGCTTCTTGTGCACCCCGGTCTCCGTGGAGGAGAAGCTCCCCATGCCTTCCTGTGATGACATGGAAGTTCTACCCAGTGATTTTTCACCGCATGTTATTTCTGCCTTTGATTGACAGCTCTTGTCATTGGATCCCCTGGCATGTCTTCTTGTCGTCTGTTTTATGAGGTGTGTGCTCTCTGGTTGGCCAGGCTTATCCTTTTGCTTAGGCAGCACCCTCTGGGGAACTCTCTCCAGTCCTGCAATTCTCCTAGCAGTTCCACACGGAACCACGTTTCCTTAATTAGCTTCCGATTTGATTAAATTTTTTGCTAGATTCCAGAGGTAGATGAATAAATCAGAGCTCCCTTTTTATGGAACTTGGAGTCCACTGGAGGAGACACACGTGAGAACAGACAGACACCGCTGCACGTACCATGGGGTCACGTTCCGATAAATACCATCAGTTGAAAATGCACTTAATACACCTAAACTACCCTACATCATAGCTGAGCAGAGCCTGCCTTGCACATGCTCAGAACAGTTACACTGCAGTTGGGCTGAATCATCTAACACAAAGCCAATTTTATAATACAGTGATGAAATCTAAAGTAATTTGTGGAATACTGTACTGGAAGTGAAAAACACCATTGCTATACGGTATGCTTCACACAACTGTAATTTGAATGATTGTAGGTCAGGTACTATCTGAAAATATAATGCATCATGATAAATATGATAATAGGGAAATATCCAACAGACCATCTAGTGAAGTGGCTCGGAGAACAGGAGCCACAGCCAGAGGACAGCGAGAGGATGGCACCAGGAGGAGAGGGGCCATGCCAGCACAAGACACAGTATGTGTGGAGTTAAGTCATTGTCAACTCTAATCACTTTGTCATTGGGTGACTCCTGATATTTCTGCATGACATCCATTGTGCTTTAAATAAGCTTCCTGTCCGATCACACTGTCCTCCAGGTGGACAGCTCCAGACTCAAGGCACAACTGCATCACAGCACCTGGAGCCTTGCAGGGACAACAGATTGGACATCCTTGCTGCACTGTGGTGCTGTAAGTGGCCCTTCCAGTACCTTCTGGAGCATCCATCACTTTGGATGACACCCTAGATGGTCCCCTACAGAAGTCAATTTGGTGCTAAATGGACCATCCCACCAGAAAGCTCAGGAGGACTTTTACTTGAATCGGTCATCCATCCCAGGCTTTGAGGCACCAGGACATCTGCCTCTTTCATCTGCTCGGTCAGTTTCTGGAGGGCTGCTTTAAGCCCCTCTTCAACCAGGAGGCACCTCTGTAAGGCTCAGCCTTGCTGCTTGCCCGGAGCCAGGGCTGAGTCGCGGAAGGCCTGCGTGTGATGTTTACATCATCTTCCCCCTTCATCTTGCAATACGTTCTGTCTTTATTGTATATTTTGCTAATTTGGGTCACAATTTTATCTAGTCATCTATTAAAACTATACCACAGCCTTCTTTACATTTGTATCTCTTTTTATCTTTCAGTCTTTTATGTCATTTTAAGTGAGTCAATTATAGGCAACATGTAGTTGGATCTTTTTTTAAAAATCTGTCTGATGGTTTCTACTTTTTTTAGTTTAACAATTTAAATTAGTATAATAACTGTAACTTTATAATTGGCTTCTACCATTTTATTTCATTTTTTCCATAATGGTTTTTCTCATTTTTTGAATTTCATTGCATAAGTCAAGTTTTCTTCAGGTTATTTCAATTAACTAATATGCTCTTCTGATAACTGTCACTGCACTTGGAACTTCCTTGGTCCTTTAAACTTAGTCTGTGCCTCACCAATTTTAGTCAGTTTTAATATCTTTGCCTCTGCCACCCCTTTTCATCCTATGGTGTTGCCATTATCTGGATTTTTAACTCTTAATTTTCATGAATGTTCTTTCTCTTTGTGCTGCCTTTGATCTTACCTTTTTTAGACTAAAATAAAGGTTCTCAAAGCCTTGCTGGTATTCCTTTCCATGTTTCTTGCAGCATCAACCTATTTTTCTTCTTTTCTTCTTACTTAGCTATTTCTCCCAAGTGTTTGCAGTGTAAGTCTTTAAGGGAGAAAACTTCTGAGACCTTGTGTGCCTGAAGAATTTTGCCTCATATTCAATGACAGTTTGGCTGGGTATAAATACCCGGGTTTAAAGAGCCTTTAAAGTATGGCTCCATCGTGTTCTTCCATCCAGCGCGTTCTACTGTGAATTCTGCTACCTCGTTCCCCTGCAGATAGTCTGCTCCTCTTCTAAAGAGACTTGAGTTTCTCTTTTTCTTTACTGTTGCCAAGTTTTGCTGTGTTTAAAGATGGATTTTCCTTGCCTCTCCTATTTAATTATTTGGAAATCATGTATTTTGCCCTTTCTGTTTTCTTTTTCTTTCCTCCTAGAATTTATATCACCAAACATTATTGCTTCTACTTCTATGATCCATATTTCTTAGTGTTTCTTTTATATTTTCTGTATCCAACTTTCTGTTAGCCTCTATTGTGTTCTAATTTTGACCATTACAATATCCATAGTTAATATTTTTCCTTGGTTCTTTGTTATGATTTTGTATTGTTGCCTCATGTTTATTATTTTTTCCAATGCACTGAATACTCCAGTTTATCTTCCTAAAAAGATATTTGCTTATTCTAAATTGTTCATACATCTCTTCGAACACCTTTGCTCTGGATAGAATGTATTATTCTGTTCCTTGACTTTCCTTTACAGTGTGTACTCCTGGGTTGTGGAGTTATTTTGACCTCTGAGCTCATGTGTCCTTGGCAGAATCAGTTGCTATGACAATTATCTTCACAAAGTGCCAGAACTCAGCTTCGCCTGGGATAATTTACAGATGTGACTGGAGGATAAACCTTGCGGCCTGGGTGCCACGGAGCCACTCTGTACTCCTGCATTTCTGCTCTGGGTTTCACTCGGGGAGATGGTTCTCCAACGTCACTGTGCGTCACACGTGCCTACAGAGTTTTTCACAGCACAGATGGCCAGGGCCCCCTGCAGTCTCCTGCCTGGTATGTGCAGGGGGTGCTTGGTAACAGGCAACGTGAACGCTGCGGGGCTGGTCTGGGTACCACACTTTGAGAAGTGCCACCTCAGGGAGGTGCTGCAGTGGGAGCAGCGCCCCCCTGGATTGTCACCCACATGTCCTCAGGGAAGGCAGGGCCAAGGAAGGGGGAGTCCTCCAGCAGGGCTTGGTACTGCCAGGTTATCCCTTTCTTGTCTGCCAAGGCAGGGAAAGTAAGGGCGGAGAGCAAGGGGAGTGTCCCCTGCCCACCCCCATGTCATCCCCACGTCACCCCCATGCCCTCTCAACACCCCACACAGCCACTGAGCAGGCCTGCAGATTCTCCCCGGATCCAGCTGGCTGGGTTCACTTTGGTTTGGGTTGCGAGTTCCTCGCCCCCGTCTTCCAGGGCTGTTCGGCAGAGAGGGAGCCACCCTCTGCACCAGCCCGCCAGCAGAGCTCTGACGCTGTCCTCAGCAGTCTCGCTCAAGGTCTCCTCTGGAAGTTAAGCTAAAGAAGTGCGGGAGGACTGGGGTGGCAGACCATGTCTATGGGCAGAGCTCTGGCCCTCAGGCCCTGCGGGAAGAGAGCATCTTGCACCCAGTGTACCCAGAGGCGCTGGCGATGATCAGAAAAGAGACACCATTCGATTCACATTTAGAGAAGCTTACTCTGGCTGCCATACAAAGACTAGAAGGTGACTGGACAAAAATCAAAGTGGGGACCCCAGCTAGGAAGAATCTAAGAGATATAATGGTGACTGACTGGCTGGCAGTTGTGGTGGCAAGATAGACAAGTGTCACGCTGCAGAGGGCTGCTCAGATTGAACAGGATGGGGACAGAGAGGAAGAGAAAAATTCCAGACCACAGTCAGGGACAGGACAGAGCCAGGAAGTCCCAGAAAGTAAGCTGCCCTTTACGTTTATGTCAACTGTCAGAAGCCACACAGGAGGAAGCCCCCGGAAGCTCTAGAAACTGCTCAACCCATTTCAAAAGTCAGTTTCAAAGGAAGACAAGCAGCCAAAAAATATTAATGTCAAATTTCAGGAAATATGATAGTGAGGAAAAAAAGAGCCTGTGGGGCAAAATAAAAACCCTGCATCATGAACATGGGACAGAAAGATGTCCCACAGCCAGACGGAGAAGCAACCAACATTCCAAAATGGTAACCAAGAATACAAGAGGCGAAAAACAAGTAAGTTAGAATTAGCAAAACTCGGAAGTGAGAGTTAGAAATAAACAAAAGTCGTTTCAGAAATTGAGATTACACGAGAAAGAACCCAGAAACACAAGGACCAGGTGACACCTTTAGACAAATAGCAAGTAAAAGGAGAAAGATTTTAAAAGTCAAAACAAAATTAAAATGTAAGAATGATGTGACGAACATTGGTGATGGCAAGAAGAGGCAGCAGAGACCACGGGAGCTCCCGGGAGCCCGGCCCCAGGCCGTGCGCCCGGCCCCAGGCCGTGCGCCCAGCACGCGCTGAAAGCCACGATGGAAGGAAACCTCACAGAGCCAAAGACAAGTCGAGACTGCCTAACGAGAATAATGACCCAGAGGTACCAACACCAAGACGTCTCGTAAAAATCACTGCTTTATTTATAAGAAAGGAAAAGTCCCTGGAGCACTTAAAACAAGAAGAGTGCATGACTTAAAAGGGAGTCAACATGGAGTATCACCAACCTTTTACCAGCAGTGCCAGAATAAAATGGAATAGCACACGTGCTCTGCTCGGGAAAGGAAGCGTGACCCAGGATTTTATATCCAGTGTGAAGGCAAACTGTTACCAGCATGCGAGCACTCGGGATTATT